>CM052151.1:4597797-4609744 GCA_028455555.1 Augochlorella aurata | reverse complement strand
ACCGTTCACTTTTCGATACTTACCGCATTATCGGTCGCTCCTTGTCTTACACATTACGGTCATTAGAGAAATAAACAGACTGTCCAAAAATCGTTAATAACTTATTTATTAAGTATTAAATCTATACAATATTGTAACCACAGGTTGACCGAGTTCTTTTTATATGATAATTTTCTGCGCTTTCCTTTATTTTGCAATTGAATTGGCGCCGTGAATCTGAAAGTCAACGTCACTGGTTCGGAAGTGACGTTCTTACAGCCTAGTGTCTGACAGTGTCCACGTAGCGCCTCGAATCTCCTAGAACGTAGCTTTTCGTATGTCAAACATCACTTCATAAAGCGTTCTCCGGTTGTACACACCGTAAGTATATTACCTCCACCAACCATTTGTTGCACATTCATCAACTCTAAATTGAAAATCATATAGTGACAATAGAGGATTTAATATTTCATATAACCTGTAACTCGTGTTTTCTGTAATTAGCCTGCTTAAAACTACAGTTAGCTGCAGTTAAATTTAACTGAATATTCACACGATATAACTCGCGTGGCTTTCTGTGATTGCCAAAAGCATATGTGGCACGTACATTTTCTGCAATGTTCGCATGAATATTTGCGTTGATTCTATTCATATATTTATGTATAACTCCACACCCAAGTCAATGTAAATGTCACAGTTTCAACTTACCTTATTTTCAGATCACCAAACACAATGGATCAAATGAAAAAGCTGACAGAGCCTGGTAGGCAATTTGCTAAAGACAGTATCCGTCTTGTCAAGCGGTGCACAAAACCTGACCGCAAAGGTGAGATCTCATATTTTGAAACAATTAATTAATTTTATTATCAGTTCTGCGAGTAGGATATTTACCACTTATTCTTCCTCAGAGTTTCAGAAAATTGCCCTAGCCACAGCTATTGGCTTCTGTATAATGGGCTTCATAGGATTCTTTGTCAAACTAATACATATTCCAATTAACAACATTATTGTGTAAGTATATTGTTTATTCTTTTTTTTATTCAATAATTTTTTAATGTATTTTTTAATTTCCTTTTAACTTTCAGAGGCTCGTAAACACTCTGTGCAAAATAGGTGCATTGAAGGTTTAGTAAGGCTGTTTTCCCCACCCTCATCGTGTATTTTTATTTATGAAATAAATTTCATTAAGTTCTGAAATGACCATGATTAAATTAATAAATGTGTGTGTGTATTATAATTATACATTTTGTAATAAAATAAATATATGAAAGATAATTCTCGTTAATCTCAATTGGGAACCGGTGATATGAAAGAAGTAACAAAATTATTAGTATCGAAGGCACTTTTATTTAAAGAATAAAATTTTTCCTTAGGTTACAACGATAAAATTTGTTCAGCCATTTTTCTAGTTTAAACTCAATGCATTTCTCCTAAGGAAAAATAGCTGTCGCATGGAAAACCATGGCCAGGTACTCGGTAATAAAAGAAACAATAGTACGATTTTGTTATGACAAATAGAATCTTATATACTGTTTGCTAACGTGTTATTAGAATTACTCTGCTCTTATTTTCTAGAAAGACTTTTCAATACATATTACTAATAAAAGGATGAACTTATGAAACAGATGCTGTTGCTTGCAACATCTGAGATTTCAATAATGGCAGTATGTATTGGATAGCAAACGCAACTATCAAAATACATTTTATAATTTTTCAATTTTATCCATAGCTCTTGACAAGTGTATGCTGCAATTACAAAATGCAATACTTTCAAACGGTCCGCGTATTACACGTGAAAAATGATTGAATACGAATGCTTACAATAAATTTGTTACAGATCCAATACTCTTTAATCTTTTCAATAGCATTAGTAAGATGCTTAACATTTAACGGACGGGTCACGTAAATTTACGTTTTTGCTTGAATTTTTATTAAAAATGCTCGAATACCGAGAAAGACGAAGGAAAAATAACCCGTCCGTTAAACGTTAATGTTTGTAGATTCATGTAAAATGATGAATAAAAAAAAAAGGTTGATATATATAAATAGTATGTCCGATAATGTTACTCCTTGACCTCACTGCATTAGTAAATAGACGTTGATATTACATGCTTAACATGTGTATTAAACTATTAAATACTCTCTTCAGGCAACTTAATAAAATTTATATAAAAAAAGCAAATATATAATATATGTAGCACCACGCGTGTGTGACTGTTACGTGTTGACGTTCGTCTTGCACATTTACAATTATACTTAACATTCTCGGATGACTAACACATTTATACTTTCTATAATTCAGAATATGTGAATATAACTTCAGAGAGCTGATGACCACTTAAAATGAAAAGATAATAAAAGATATTTGTAAATAAAGTTTTGCCATAATTTTTGTAACTACTTCATCTCTGAGGTAATATCTTTTACGAAACTCTGCGTAAATCCTTCCCAAAAATATCTCAGTAAAATTCAGTAAATAAATTTTACTTTTACTCGATAAATGTGTCAAAATTTTAGTCGATACACATCATACAGGTTCATCAAGTATAAATTGGTTAGTTCCTTAAATCGCATACTGTGAAGAAAAACAGTAAGAGGAAGACTTTGTCTCACTTCTGTCTGACGAAGTGTAAGAAAAATCTTCTCCTTCGTTAGATCAATTGACGGTAACATTCCGACGATGAAAAGCATTTTAGTCCGCAGACTTGAAGCGTTTCACTATTACACTAATTTTTGTAAATTGCAAGAACTCGTAAGCGTAGCCCCAGTGTGCGTTTGCTGATCCCTCGTAATAATATTTACGTAACAAAAGAAAATTATATAGTCCCTTGTTCTGTAGACTCTGATCAATGTTTCTGATGGTTCTTTGGCATTCCCTCACATATCACTGTCACCCAATGTACGCACTGCGTGATTCGACAATTAAAATTTCAACGAGAACATGATCAGAGTTGATAGACTGTAAACGTTTACAGATTACTAAAATTCATTAAAGTTCCTTTTTAATCTATGATCAAGTTTTTAGTGGATCGAACAAAATGTGAATTTACTTAAACGTCCACAGTCCAGATATTACATAGGCAGCATTAAACGTTTGGGAAATCAATTTACAAGGCAAACGCACAAGGGGAGGGTAACTACCCACAATAAAGTTGAGGTATGTCGTTCGGCTCATGTCATATTAATGAAACATTTAATAGTCATGTAATTAACCGTTCATTAACTGTTAATAACGCTCGCGCATTAACGTATATATCTGTATAAAATATGCACATATATATAATATTAAATATCATTCGATTATTCGTATAATTATAAGTATCCTTTGAACGCGTCTCGCAATCGCGTCACAGTGTGATAGTCACAATCAATATCAGAAGACTTATATACTAAGTTACATATTTTCTCTCACTGGTAAATCGAGAAATAGTCATACAAAATAATGCGTTTCATTTTAAAACAGGCTCTCTCGATTTTCGCTTAAAGCAACGGAATGTCTTTGCAATGATTTCTCTTATCTATTTCGATCTTAAATTTTCGGAATTTTGATGAGTTACGACTCATAGCATTCACCAGTAATTGAACTTATTCCTCTCGTATTTATCGACTGATGTTATTTACTACTACATATATATAAAAGAATTTAGAATATTTAACCAGGAACCTGTGAACACTCAACATTGACACATGATTGTTTTTTTAATATTGTAAAGACAATCCGTTTCTATCTTAAATTAATCCGTTGTATTAATTATACCTTAGAATGTCACAGTACTTACATTGAAGGAATTGGTTACTTACTTACAAGAAAGGGTTACTTTCAAGGAATGTTTTTAAGTGTACTACACTGAACACTACAATTCGAGTATATGGGGATATGTTAAAAAATGGAGGGGAAGAAAATAGAAAGTGAGGAGGGAAATGAAAAACAAAAAGTGAATGAAGGTACCGAAAAAGAAGACACAGGAGCGCGCAGTTATGATATAATAAATCGACTTACAAACTACAGACTTGTTATTAACAGAGAAGGGAAGGAGATCCCTTCCAGGGAGAATCTGATTTACCAGACGTAACAAGGGAGATCCAGCAAGGATGTCAAACATGATACCCTCCAAACATATTGTGAATATTATTAGTTATTATCACTTCTAATCTTAAAAAAATTGGGTCAATTTGATATTTAAAATAAATTCATCAAAAATTAATTATTGCCTAGTAGTTTATACTAGGTTTCCCACTTAATTACCTACACGATTTCATATTAATTCTAATCTTTGTCTGTTATATCGCTGATGATTATATTCACCCATGTCTTCTTGGAATGCATGCAATCTTTCTTTCCCCCCTCGTAAAGTAGTCGACTAGCTGGGATGTCATATGTTTACAGTTTATCCAGCCGGTAAATCAGATTTCCGAAGAGATTACTCCCCAAGATGGCGCAGCAGGGATTACTCGTAACGAATAAAGCTACTAGACTGTGCAACTGGCATCTGAGGTTGGCACGTACGGACTCTCTTGCCTGTAAAAGTCGCCTTCGTAATCCTCCAGCTTCACTGGGTATTCCGACACACAGTTTTGAGGCTGGTTCAACGCTGGCGGAGGGTGCACAAAGTTCTCCTGGTAACTCGGCAGATGCAAAGGTTCTGCATACTGTTGATACGAGGTGTCCGCGCCACCTTGTTTCAAACAGGTTGGCCCATGCAAACTCAGCATGTCTACCAGCCTACGCCTTTGCGTCTCTAGCTCCTGGATCTGAGACTTCAGGTCGTGGTTCTGCGTTTCCAGGATCTCAGACTCTTGTACAAGGATCACTGTCTTCTCACGTTTTTTCAACCGACACTTGGTAGCAGCGATTTTATTCCTCTCGCGTCTTCTTCGACGCCTTTCTTCGTCTTCTGGTGTCAACTGAAAAGATTTAACAGTGTTTAGATTAGTGATCCTACTACTTTCGAGGTTTAATACAATTATTGGCAAAGGATTAGACCGAACGAGACAATCTAATTAAAAATTAAACCTAAACTCGATTCTTGTATTAATTTTCTATAAAAAATCATATCTTATATTTATTTATTATATCATCCCCCTGGCAGAAAATATTCGATCTATATTGTGAATGTAACTATTGAAGGAATATTTTTATATACCAATTAAACTCAAACTAACAACACAAAATAGTATTGAATGTACATTAAAGGAAGTCGCTAGAAGAATAACGACATTTTGAACATTATAAAAATATTAGTAAATTAATAAATGGTCTTGCCCCTTTACCAAACATACATAAATCATACTTTAATAAATTTAAGTAGCGTGACTAAATACTAGATCATTTTTTAATTCTTCGAACGATGAAACTGACGATAGAGATTGTCAAAAAAATGTTTCTTAACTCTTGGGGATGGTTGAACCTTTCTTCGAAACGGTGTTAAGTTTTCTCATTCCATACCTTCTAAAAAACAAACATATTCATTTTTAAATTAATATTTTCTTTACCATTACCAAACATATTTTTCACATGTATATGTATCATGTACGTATATTGGATGGTTATAATGATAGACGCTCAAGTTGTTTGATCGAATTCTTTTTACCAGGGATATTTCGATGTTTGCGCGAACGAAAGAGTATAAATCAAAATTATTAGTAGCGCAGAAAAACGTAAAGTCGTATGTCAGAATTTGGACACAATAGTAGATAACATATGTTTCGTCCCACTAGTCTTACAAAATACGTATAGATCACATTATTGCATAGGTTTAACAAAAGATTAACTTATACTCTTTTGCCCGTTCTCCTGACGTACCTACATGTAGTAGACGCCCAAAGTATTTGATCAAACGTGCCTCTAGCTCAAGTAGAACTCGAATCCTCATCAAGAACCCGTGAGATCGTTTAAATGCCGAACTTGCAGCAGGCGTCAAATGATTTTAATGAAAACAATATGAGAGGGATTTCTTACACCACTACGGCTGTTGTTGTTGGACGAGTCGTCCTCCTCCTCATCGTCCGCACTTCCGTCTTCCTTCTTCGACCTCTTCTTGGAATCATCGCCGCTTCCGTTTGCCCGCCTCTTCGTTTGCAATGTCAGCTTCAAACCTGCGAAGTTTTGCCAAACAATGAAAAGATCTCGACAAAGACTCGGATACACGAAAGTGTTTCGCACCAAATGGAATATCGGACCGACAAAATAAATTTTAGATAATTATTTATTTCAGGGCACACCACACTAATTTTGATTTTGAGATATTTAATTTTATAGTATCATCAACAAGTTAATGCCACACCTGGGGACCTCTCCTTATTAATTTTAAAGACGATATATATAAAGTCTGTGGGTTATTGTAACCTAACTTGGTTGACCCGGTTAGGGGTAGGCGGCGGTTAGGATCCCTGCTACAAACTGGAGCTGATGATCTAACACAACGATCTAGGGCTGTTCAAGATTAGATCTTAGTAAGGTTTCTACTGTCTAGAGTATGATAATAATCTAAGAGCGAATTATATTAGTATCATTAATAAACTACAGACGGGACATCATTTGGAAAGAAGTACGAGGAATGATATATTTGTTGCAAGAACTAGAATACAACATACAGAATGTTAAAGGCCAAAGCTACGTATGAAGGGAAACATTGTTTAGAACGACATTCTTGAGTGGATATCTTAATGTCATCGAAATTGGTGGGGTGTACAGTAGACTAAATAATTATCAAACTTAAACTGGACTGATCCGATCCGATTCGATTCGACCCGATCCACTCTGACCCGACCCGACCCAAGCTGGTATTTAGTCGCGCACTAGCGGCAAACGTGGAGACTAGAACTAAACGATGGCAAGGTCGAGACGGCCTTGGGTCACGGGATTCGAAAGGACGAGACAAAAGAAAGACGGTCGCGACCCGGTAGGATATCAAGGTCACCACCGGATGGGTACCTTCTTTAATGAGCTGACTACAGGTGTGCTGAACACTCGGTGGGCTCGGCTCACCGCTGCTAATCGAATCCGTACGATCCCTGCTCCTCTCGCTCGTGTAATCCTCGAAGGGATTGGTCATGGCGATTAGGGAGTTTACGATTTCCGGTGTCCTTGGGGTGACCTCGGCCGCCGCGACACCGAGAAGACCGGCGGCAGCCGCTGGATTAGGATTCACATTCACGTTCAGGTTGTACATGGTCGCTTATTACCATTTAACCTGGAACAAGAACAAACGGGAGCCTCGGTGATTACACTTTCCGGAATCTTTGTTTGTATTCAGCGCGCTGGTCTATCTCGTTTCGTTCGTCGTTCATTTTTCAACGACCTGCGGACATCGTCGTTCGGTTAAAAAGTTTCATAGCCATGGCAAATTCAATTTATTTCGAATTGTGAGCTTATAGTTAATCTGTATCTAAAGCCTAATATTTTCTGCTTTCTAATTAAACAAAAATTCGTGCAAAAAGTTACCGAATAAGCAATGGACACAAGTGGTTCATTAGAGACAACGTGACGAGTCCGAACGATTCACGTAACTGTGTCTTACGAACATGGAGCTCTGTCCAACTAATTACTATTTTCGAGAGTCACCGTGTATTTGCTGACTGGTTTTTTACAATTAGCCAGTTCATCCACGGAGAAATATTCGATGTGGTCGTTGTTACTGTCGAAGCAGTTTTATTTTGATAAATGAAATCTCGGCAGCCTGCGGCTACAATCTATCTGAGATCCTCGGTGTTTTTGGACGCTGCCCGCTGATAGGCTGACATCCTCGACTGCGGTTTACTAGAGGGATAATATTTTATCGCGATAAACTCGCCCATGGATCGCGTTACAATCGCATTATTCAAAAGTATGTACCTTCATGGCTCTCGTAGCGCATTAATCATTTTGAAACAATAAGACCGTCCGCGGATCCGCTGATACGCCGCGAAGGAAGCAGTATATCCTTCGGACCGGTTACGTTTTAATCTTCGTGATTTATTGTTCCCGGCTGGACGCAATATCCAATGCAATATGGGAATGCAAACGAACCGAGCGCGTTTTTGCGCGGCCTTTTTTCATCGGCTTCGTTCCCTTTATTACGCGTTCTCCTTTCCCGGGAACGAGAAGCTCATTGATATGTCCTTGATACACGCGGATCCGCGGTGGAACAAAGAGGAATTCAGGCTGAATCGTGGCACACTGATAGCACAACCGGAAGCTAGTGATCCTTATCGATCCCGCGAAGTGAAACCGGCTTTCGTTGATCAGACCGAGAATCGTATGTCGTCGCATCTGGTTCAACGACACTAACGTTACCAAAACATTAGGCATACAAATGAATTCGCGACCTTCGCGATAAATCAGCTGCATATGTGTTTAAAATTCAGACTTATTATCAGCCGTATAAGACTTTGAAAATTGCCGCTCTCGAAATGAAAAAAAATTATCAAGAACTATACGCCGAATTTGCCGGGGTCGAAAGTCCAGCTTTTTAATACGACCTTCAATTATGTAATTTTCAAGTTACTTGGAATCTGACAATCGTAAAGCTTAAGAACAATAACTATAACGCCTAATAACGTTTCAATAGACTCCTCAGCTTTCTCATGAATTCCTAACGGTAGCTCTATCATAGAAATTACTTCACACTCTTGAAACGTTTATCATCAGATCAGACGAGCAATATGTAATTTATTGTAACCTGTCGACGTGTAAATTCTATGTTATTACAACCAGTTATAGTTCAGTCTATGCAATCATAAAACCTAAGCAATCTGAGCTATATAACCAATAATACGAACGCTAATATTATGTTGCAAATTGCATCGTAAATAGTGCAAATATTTACATTAAAAACGACTAATCATTTCTACGTATTACCTTAAAATGCAGAAATTTTAAATAACGAACGAATACAATGTGTTCGCCGTTCGTGAAGGACGAGTAAAAGATAAAAGATAACGTTAAAAAATCAGTTTGGGCGATGGAATACTTCGAGGTGGAATATTCTAGGGCTACTATTAATACTGGAACCACCGACCTGTTAACTATACGTATATATGTATATTGTTGTATAATAATAGCGTGATTGGATTAATTTAAACTTGTTGCGATTTCCATTATAAAATTAAAATTTCTCATAGAAACATTTTTGTAACATCAGCAGCTGTGAAAGAAAAAGACAGAGGCCGGGAGAGTTTGACTGATTCGGTAATTCCAGTGTTAAATTAACAGAAAGTTACAGAAATGATCATTTGTAAATTATCATCGAGTTACGGTCGCCCTATCGTACAAATTGCCGTAAGCCCTTGGAAGATCTCTCGATGGAAGAAGCGCAGAGGCATCTGCCCGGCATATAGGTCAGTGGGTACTGGGCACGGATTCGGCGGAGGGGCCCATGTCGCGGTCCCCGTCGAGATCCGGTCTTCGGAAGTCCATTTTTTTTCTTTCTCCATCTCTCTCCCCGACTCCTTTCTGTCTTCCTCTCTTTCTCTCTTTCGCTCGCTCGTTGGTAAATGTAACCGGCCTACGGGAGCACGATGGGGCCACAGAGAGGAGATATCCGCGCGCGGCGGAGGTGGAGGAACAGCAGAAGGAGGAACCATAGAAGGCTACGAAGGAGGAGCTGCAAGGGCATTAGGCTCCGAATACGGAACGATAAAATTCTTACGAAACGCGGGCCTCGCGTGTGCACGTACCGACGCGACGCGACGCGACGCGTAGCGGTGAGACGCGGACCCGACGGGCCCCGCGCACACGTATGCACGGCCGTGCATCGAAAACTGGGAGTCTCTTGGAAAGAGAAAGAGAGAAACGGAGATCCTTCGGGGAGGTTGGGTAACAAGCTGCGATGTGCCCGCAGCCAAAGAATTTGACGGCCGAAAACAAGCCGGCCGGCTCTAGCCTGCTGGAGGACACGCACGGTTTCTTTTTAGAGGACACGCCAGATACCGGGACCGCGACCACCAAAATGTATTTTTCACGAGAATTGACAAGCTTTTAGCTTCGCCGATCCTACCATCCTGGATTTTTCCGCGTGCACCGATCGCGGCGGCCCACTGCGGACCCACACCTGGCCACATTTCATATGACATTATACATTTGAAATATTACTTGGTAATTTCACAGTTATCTCGAATAATAATTTTAAATAATTATAAAATCAATGATATTGAAATGATATTTTAAATAACACACGTCGAATTTCTACTTGGAAATATGCATGATAATCTAATTGTCGACCCTGAGTCTGAATTATATTATTGGTCAGTGGTCAGTTGACCAAATCATAGTACAAGTGCCTCGATTATTTCACACATTGCTTAATTACATTTATCTGTGCTTTAAAATTTCTTCGATAATGATTTGATTAAAGCTGTAAAAAGCTTGCGTCTACCTTGGTTGGTCGTACAACCAATACCAGCCGAGATAGAATTTGGCTGGCGCAAAAAGATCGTCGGTTTTCTAAACACAAACACCAATATTTCTAAACGTTGGCCCCGATCTCAGTGAAATACGCCTGAATTTATTTTCCGAAGCAGCGAGGCCTCGTTGCTAAAGAATTATCGAGTCTGGCATACGATTCCTCCGAATCACAGAATCGATTATCGACTATTGATATTCAAATTTTCGAAAGGGAGATACGACCCCCGTGGCGATTACGATTTGCCTAATTTATTAGGTGCTGCTAACGGGTGAATTAATCCGTTCGAATGGAGCATTACGTAAACTTCGTCTCCTCGAGTGAACTTTATATACATGCATACTTCTCATTAGTTTCTTATTTAACGAAAATACCTATCGCGAAAGTAATTACTCGTGAGATTCGCATAACTGTTCGACCAGCGTCACATCTCGCGGGAAAAGTATTGTATTTATCTTCATCATTCGGATCTATTATCGATCGTAGATAACGTGCGCGAGCATATAATCTTTTAATGTGGCCAGAGTGAAATTCGTCGGCTTTTACCTTAAAAATGGTGTTCAATTGCTTTGTCGTAATCTTGGGTTAAAAATAGAGTTTTTCAAAAGTCTTATCTGTTTACATTTGAAACGGACACATGTACTAGGCCTCGCAATTAAAAGTTTTGTTATCTGACCACAGGTAGCATGTGGTCCCAATTTGATCTGGACATGTGCTGTTCGCGCAAATAGACTTCAAAGTGTCGACATTATCTATTAGAATTAGAATGAACTATTGTGAGAATTATTTTGCCCATTCTGGAATGTCAAGCACCGTCCCAAGAAAAGGGATATCAATTTCTGTGATAGAAAAATCGGTGTTTCCTATCGAATAATCTATCGGAATTCCCTCAAGGTGCAAATAAAGTTTCCAAAATTAGTCTGGTCGATGAATCATTCGGCTCGAAGCGTGATTATCGAAACGAAAGAAATGTGAATGGAGATAACAGGCCGAAAATTATCATTAATCGTTCAGCTACGAGAGAGATACGTTCTTCAGCCTCGCGAGAAGAACGTCCAGAAAGCAATTCGATTTCATCGCGCCAACCGACGGGAATCTGTCGAATGTTCATATATTTTTTGAACTGGAATCGACTGAAAGAATAACAAATAAATCGATCGACGGTATAATATGATATTACCGGGCCGACGGAAACAGAATAAACGTTCCGCGAGGAGACACGTTCTCGCGAACGGTGAGCAAACAAATTCTCGGCCCTCATTTCCTTCTGTCATTGTCTCGCTCGTGTTTATTCCCGCTGATTAAACGAGAAGATTGCCGAGAGGAATAGCTGGAGGAATCTAGCGAATCGAGGTTACCGGGCGGAAGGAGGAACGAGGAAGAACGTTTAGATTTTGAGATTCAACTAAGAAAATAGCTGCTGGCCAAGCGAAGTAACTAAACAAAGTAATGGAAAAGATCAGCGTGATACCAGCTTGCATTCCAACTACATAATTGTATTTTTTTTAAAAAATTAACTTGCCACTATATATATATATATATATATATATATATATATATATATATATATATATATATATATATAT
>CM052151.1:4525944-4597697 GCA_028455555.1 Augochlorella aurata | reverse complement strand
ATATATATATATATATATATATATATATATATATATATATTGAATTAGTTAAGATTAAAGATGTCCCCATACAACTTTAATCTTTCACTTTCAAGTTAAGTGTATTTTTTCAACCTTAGTCAATTCCATTCAAGCTTCAACTCACTATCAATAAAAACTATCAACTTTTAATGGTTCCCTTCCAGCCTTTGAATCAAATAAGCATGATAAAAGCATGTTGCCATTCAAATGCAATCCAATGCTTTAAATTGAATGTATTTTTATAAGTTGAAAACTAATTTCACTCAAATTCTATAGCTAACCTTGCAGCCTCCATCAAATCACCAATAACCCTTGAATTTTTTTTAACAATATCGAATTTGTAATAAAATTAAAGAGTTTTAAAGAACGTGGAATTTTGCACGATCGAAGTAGATGGAACGCGGAACAGGCACGAAAAATCATGGGAAATCATACAATTGGTTTCGAGACCAGGAGAAATAATCCGAGTGACATCGATGGGTGCAATACACCGCATCGTATCGGTAATACGTACACCATCGTATAATTCGTGGATTATGTAAAGCAGTGGGGAGCGATGCAACAGATTGAAATAATAATCGGCGGATCGAGTTTGTTTGAATGGGAACAGGTGTCCGATCGAACCCGTCGCCGCTGCACGCTGTTAAACGTATAAATAGAAACCGTTTGATTTTGATGTATGCCACGAACGTTTCGGTATTCGCCGGATCTCTCGTTGAAAGTTGAAAGATCTTCGAACTGTGGCTCCCGAGATCTAGCAAATTATTTCCAGGAGTTTTTCTATTAATTTCAGTGAATCTTTCTTATACTAATTTTCCTAATAATCTTTTTTAATATTGATCTTTCCGTTGTTGTTAATTTTTCTTTTAAAGCTAATCTCCTACTTGTTATCTTTTATCAAAAAATTAATCGTCTGCTTATTATTTGTACTTTGCATCCTATATCGAATGTTCTCCGTGCTACTTTTATATTTTATTAAAAGCATCCTACCATGACTATAAGGAAACGAAACTTCTGAACTAAATTCGGTCCACTAGAAATCAACGCAGCTATCGACACGAAGGGCCATAAACAAGCTTTGGTCTTGCAATCCCCAATGATTGCTCGGCAGAAAAGTCCCTGGCCGTCGCTTGGTGTAAAATTACCTTGAGAACGTCAACAAGTCCCCCGAAAGACCAACAAGGGGCCCTCTGTTCGTTCTCGAGCCGAACGTCGCTGGTTATGTTTCTATCTGGCGATAAAGTCCCGATAAAGTTTCAGGGCGGGATTTCGTAGCGATCAGAAACGGACTCAGACCCTCAGGAAGCAATACGTCGCGTTGCGACGCGATCTGAGGCGAGACGAGGCGGCTGCAACACAATATCCTCGAGCTGAACGGTCCCTACAGATCGGAAGTGCGATTATTATTAGGCGGCTACTCTACGAATAGCCTCGTTGCACCTTGACGCAAAATAAACTCTGCAGTGTTTATAATTTTCGAAGCCCCTGCCCTCTTCCGAGCTAGATTCTTCGGCGGTTGATCGATCCGAGTGGATCCAAAAACCTTGAAGAAAAGCGTTCACTGTGCTCTCGAGAAAAAATGTTTAATAAAAGAAATATTTGCTGCATGTGCCTTCGCGATTGCTACTATGTTACCGATTTTGCATCAATAAGATAAGCACAGTATATGTGCTTTGTTCAGTTTACGAGCTTTCTAGAACGTTTCAAGGTTGTTGCTAGGTCATATTCTTGCATCGTTTATTAAACTACAATTGTTATGTAGCTGAAATTTTTTAAGGCGTTTGATATTTAGGAACATTTTGTTTAAATTGCGAGCACTGTCGTTCTGGCTTTTAAGAAGAAAATTAAAAAGAAAAATATAAATCAGAGGATAAAAGAAAATTGTTACAGGCCATTTGTGAAAATAAAAAATGATATAAAATGAAAAATGAAATGCGATCGTATTCGAAGACTAATGAGAATTCAAAGCTGTTGGCAACGGCCGAGGATTTTTCGGTTTCGCCGTAGGTGAAGTTTTCAGACACTGAACGCGGAATTTCTGCGACGGATATAAATCGTTGATAATCCTGCCTATTCTCGAGCACGATTTGTCTTTTTCACGGTCATTACCCAAATATCGTACGCGAGCATCTAGATAAAATGGAACAAAATTAACAGATTTCAACATTCTCTTGGTCGAAGTTGCTAATTCTCTCGTTTACACTAGATGCGTTTCAGTTTACCCGATCATCTTTGTTCTGCTCGGAATTCTCTCGTTACATGTTCAGAGATCGAAAAAAGATACGATTATCGTAATCACAGTAGGTTGCCTAAACGAGACCATACGTTCTAACATACTACAGGGTGCTCTCTATTTTTATAAAAATCTACTTTGTTTTTATTTTGTCAACGAGCGATCGAGCCCACTAGTACTTCTTCTATAACTTTGCAAACCCAAAGTTTCTACAACTGTGGAAAAAGTAATGGAATACTGTACCCTATTTACCCAATAGATCTTGATGTTACTATGACACGCCTTTCTAAGGGGAACCCCAGTCACGTCCAGGACAAAAATCATAACTTGAAGTACACAAATACATCAAAGAAAGTACACAAATACATCAATTGGCATTAAAAAGTTGTATGATTTCCCTATGATAATACCATGCGCTCGGACGAAAGACGATCGGGGTGGTTGAGATTTTTGGAGCGTCCCGACGCTTTTCGGAAAAGGGGGGCAGACACCTTCGATATATCGTTGCTGGTGTATTTATGACTCGCGCTTGACACGGTGTGCTCGCTGGCCCGCCTCGGTTCGTTTCGATACAAGGCGCGAGTTTCGGTTCGTCTTGCTTTCAGACAGCAACATTGGTCTCTTCATTGTAATAGAACGAAACCGATCTGTTTTTGCGCGCGGAATTACGAGCTGGTAGAATACACAGTGGCTGCAAGAAATATTCGTACGCCGAGTTTTCGATTCCTGACAAATTGTCGATATTTAGACACTTTTAGAAAATTTTTGCCACCATGAGGTACTGAACGTAGATAGATCCTATGAATTCTCGACAAGAGATACGGTAATTTCATAGCTGCTACGAAAGAATGTCCCTCCTGCCAACGTTGCAATGATTATATTTCCATGAAAGGTTTATTGTCTTCATCATTTGCATCACGTGTTCCGGATCGACAAACCGTTCTGCACGTGAACCATGCATCTGATTCTAGTAAACTATCCCAGTGGTCAAATTCTAGTATTTAACAGTCGTGTAAATCGAAGTGACAATACGCGATGGAACAGCCTGTACATATCAATTAATTGTTCAACGTGTTAGTGCTGGCGTTTAAAAAAAAAGAAAAAACAAGAAGTATGCCATCACTCCATAACTTGTTCAACGTGTCACGCAGGACAGTTCGAGTGACAGCAGAATACGAGAAATCCCTGGTTGACGGAAGATGGTGATCGCCGGGAATCAGAGAAAGAGAAAAAGAGGGAGAGAGGACGATGCTGTACCGACGGAGGAGAAGGAAGATGAGGAGAATGAAGATGAGGAGGAGAGGAGGAGGAAGAGGAGAAGCTTGCGCAACCGGTGCCCATCTGGCCAGAAAGCTTTTATCGTGCTTTTTCGGTACGGTCGTCGACATAAGCGTGGGCGGCCTAATTCCTGCGGCTGACGGTTCTGCAACGTACGCGTCCGATCGCCAACTTGAGAAACAGGTCCGCCGCTATCCCCGCCTATCGAAATCCCATCAAACTCCTACGAAAACCGGGGACCGATCGCCATTTTATGAGCTGCGTTCCCGGAGCAACGCGAAGCGGGAGGATTGGAATTTCTTGAGAAATAACGAAACCGGAGAGAGACGCCGAGACGGTTCGAACTTCGAACGGAAACCGAACTGTTTGGACCGCGAATCAACAAGAGACTCTGGCGTACACTGTTGTTAGGATAGACAGGATCTCGAGGCCGTGAACGGGTCGATTGTTCGCCGGTTGTACGTCACTGCGGAATTTTGAGGGCCCCGGTATTATTGCCGTCGGCTCTTCCACAGCGCGAACTGTTTCCAAATCATGTACAAGATCTGTATAAAAATCAACGAGCTCTTGTGATTTGAAAGTTCGCGTCGCGCCGAATTCGAAACATTTTTTATTCTCTGCGTGCGAGTGGATTAGAACCACAGTGGTGTAAGTCAAGGAGTGCTACTGTTAAGATAATTTAGATAGTAACATCCTAATATTGGTAGATATCAAGGCAGAAGTAAAAATATTCGAAAACGTGACTTACATGATTCCAACCCCTTCACACAGTAGGAAATAGTCGTATTTCTATCCAGGGCCTCGGTACGACCCAAGTAACTTGGAAAATTGACCTTGACCTTGACCCCGACCTTGGGAAATCGAGGTCAGAAATAGCGAGATTTTGTATTTCATCGTATCCCACTCGCCGCGAGGATCGGCATTACAAAATTAATGATTACACGAATTTTTATAGATTAATTTCGATTTCCGACATGCGATGGTCCCGACAGATTATTCTGCGTGACACCGCGTACATAGGTCCTCCGCAGTTTCTGGCATTTCGGTCTTTTTGGAGCCCGAAAACAACTCGAACGCGATCCCACGGCAACGGCGAAGGTCAGAATAAGTTTCCGGGGCGTCGTTCGAAGGCAATTTCGCGGATTTACAGCCGACTTTTTTCTAAACACGCGCGGCGACCGTGTGCCAACATTAACAGACGTTACACAGGGCGACCGGGAATCGAAGGAACGTCGTCGGAGAAACACGAGGATAGAAATGCGAGGCAAGGACGTCGTAAAAATGCGCGAGGGGAAACGACGATAAAGCACGAACCTGCTGGAAAACAATATGCGCCGGCGGAACAAGGAGAGATTTCGTTGAACCGAAAGCTCGCGACGAAGGTGAGAGGTCGGCGCGAGAGAAAAGAGTTGGTCGAGTCAATGCCTCGGTACACGTGCTCGTCAAAACCTTCCATCGCCCATCGCTTTCTAAAATCAGTCATTCCTTTCTTACAAAACATTATTTTGTTCCTACTCCCGGGTCGGGCACGCCAGTTTCACTATCTTGGTTTTCTTCTATTTCATTCGTATACACGGTGTCAGAAAAATTTATATCGTGACTATCGTAACGCAAGTCTACGCTACTGGGAGGGAAACTCTCTTACCTATTACCCCAAAATATTTTTATCTACGTCAACGCATAGTGGGACCTACTATATAAACCTTTTAACAATAATAAAATAATTTCGGATGGTCCTCCAACTCACAGCACGATCCAAGAACAAGAAATGAATTCGACGGACTTCCACGGGAACTCGTTTTCCGCGTAAAAAGTTGAAGAACGACAGTTAAATCGCAGCTTCAGGCTTAAAGGATTAGAGAGTGGGTTTTGCAACGCCTGGAGGAAGATTGAACGCGACTTCATTAGTCAATGTCACAATGGCTCTATTTGTAACGTAATTAAGTTAGTAATCGAAGCAAGGAGAGAGGATAATCAAGATTAAAAGGAGCCTATTGAAAAGCCACGGTGGAGTCGGTGTTGCTCGACGGTGGCGCGGAGATCGAAACCGAAACAATGAGTCCGTGGCAGTCGGGGGGCGAGAGGATATTATGGCGCTATCCGTCCCAATTATGAGACTTTAATTACGATAAATTACTTTACCGATGCCCTGGAGCGTGACGGCAACGAGTCGCCCGCGTCTAAACGTGTTTTACGTTCAGCAAACTGCGAATCGCTCTCGCGAACATCGGCCGGGACCTTGAAAAATCTCCTCGAAAACGCGTGGGCGTTCCGCCGGAGGATTCTAGGCTGTTCAACACGAACGGCTGAACCCATTGTGCAAATGAATACAGATAAAGAAACTAGTTGTCCCGCGAAACGAGATTCAGCGGATCCGAGAAAGTGGGTCGCGGGGGGATTCCTGGATAATTGATTTGATTATGTCGCAGAACGCTTAATAGCCTGGGAAACGCTATATTTACGAGGGTGTGCACGTGTGCACGCACAGTGCGTGCCTGTGGCACGCAGGCTCGTTTCTTCGATTTCCTCTTTCGTGCATCGTGTGGCTGCCGCGCGCGCGACACTTCATAGACGAACGCACACGAACCGGGCCTCTATGTAAATTACATGGCCAGCGGCAACGAGCGTGTGGTCGCGTTACGAGCAGACAGGAAGCATAAATTTCGTTGCGAACACCAAACATAGCGCGGGAAGAGCGCGCGTAGGAAACCGACAGGACCTCCTCTTTCTAGCATTGTTGGCCACCTTTTCGTTTCACCGAAGAATAAAGGACAACTTGCATCGAACGAGGTCATCCGGGCTAACCGCGAGGCGTTAAACAGGGGGTGCGAGGTGTGTCTAGAAGTTAATACAAATTTGATACCGGCAAAATGAGAATATCAGGGAAAATCGGAATGTCAGTGAGAACACACCCCCGTCAATATGTATATGGACACTTCATTAATTAAAATAGTTATCTATATAATTATTACTGATTTTTTTTTATTTTCTTTATACTAGACTAGAGAAGGCACGGTAATTGGGACATCTACCCCAGCGCAGTGAATTAGAATTGTCAAGTGCATCGAAGTTTCCATTCAAGAGCTTCTAGCATATGAAAATATAAAATTTTGCTTCGTGCGGAATTTTTGATGCGAGTAGCTACTCTCGTATCGGAACGGAAAAGATCTCGGTGTTCCTCGGAAACCGCAGCTATCAATCTTTATTCCGTGAACTTCTGAATCGGTGTTTATGGAGCGTTCGCCGGTTCTCTATTCACAGCACCGCCATCGGCAGTAACTTTCCTGGCAATTAGGCTTTATCGTAAAGTCGATCGCCGCTTGGAATCTTCGCGCGTTCCCGAGGCTCAATGCAACTGGGAATTAAACTATGACCTGGAATTCCGCCCACTTCGAATATTCTTCGAGGAACAATCCCGGCGTGAATTTGCACGATCAGAGAGAATACTGCTTTCCGAAGACAGCCGGGTGCTGCGTATCACTCGTGAATCCTAAATCGTTACAATCACTACGAGGCGCGTTTTCTTTACGAGAAAAACTTCTTTGCGGATCAAACTGACGAGGACTTAAAAAATAAAGAAGAAAATGAAAAACATAAAAATGAAATAAAAATTAGACACTTTAATAATGACATTTTAATAACAATATTACATATTGTTGTCCCACGGCAGAAAGGTTTACTACACCCAAGAATATGCATTTGTATAACATGTGTTCTAACTTTGTCGGTAAGTGTACATACTTAGCCCTCGAAGATGATACATGTATTAGCTTTGGATAGTGACATTCAATCACTCAACAGACATTAAATGTCGAAGTTTGCGGAATGCAGTAATGGTGACACAGTGACAATGAGAAACTCTCGCGAAGAATCGTTGCGATGCGAGACGCTAACAATAAGTGCTCGAAAAGAATGTTTCTGCTGTTAACGAGTGCCTCGAGGAATCCGTCGATCTTACTCGCATAGCTTCGAAGATCCGGAATAAAGGAGTGCGAGCAGCGTGGAGAAGCGAAGATATTCTTGAAATTGTTTCCCGAAAAAATTCTCGAAGCGAGACTTCGATACCTTCCTTGTTCCAGAGTACCGCGACTTACCGAGAACTTAGTATTCGAAAGTTACCGTTCTGCTCGCCTACGTCGTTTCTCAGGACACGAATTTGCGCCCGTATGCCGAGAACGATTCCCCAAAGAAGGGAGAACGCCATGCGGGTTCGGGAAACATCAATCTCCATTAATTGTTCTTTCCTAACTGCTTCTTCGAAAGACTGTCACCGAGGCGGTCTAGAAACGGCCAGCTCAGGGATACTTGGACTGTTCGAGTATGTAATTCGCATTGCACGAGTAGAACCAAGTGCGTCGAGTGGAGGAATATTCAGGTGCTGCTGAAGTCACCGGTGCGCGCCTAAAGCGGCGTCCGAAATTTTCGACAAATATATAATTTAATCAAGAATTAAACAGATTGTACAGGAAAGTTTCGTAAGGTTTAACAAACTTTATCACTCTGTTATGCGATAATTCAAGGAAGTGCATCGGTGCGGTCGCAAAAATCACCATATCTTCATAACCGCAATCCATTATAAAAAGTAAACAAATTATTACGGATCTATACATACGTAAATTTCTGTCGCAACAGAGAAATAAATTATATGTTACGCATTAACTCATCTGACCCAGATGATCCCATCCAATTATGTTTGGACCTATCTAAACCTTTAGGACATCTTGTCGCTTCTGTAAATCAGAGATCTTTTCAACTTCTGGTTTTCGTTTTCTAAAGTCCTCAAGGGATGTTAATAAATCTGCAGCAATTTATTTCGCATGATCTAACAGAAAGTTCTTCCGTCGTGAATTATGCTTGACGAAGGTGCGCATTGGTATTAATTAAACCCAACTAGAGAATCGGAGCGCCGCCGGTTACAAGACACCGGTCGCGGACGAACTGCGGGTTTCGTGCGGACGAAGCGAACATTTCCAAGAACGATCGTCCAACGTCTCCGTTTTCGACCAGAAACGATTAGCCACTTAATCAGTTAAAGATCGAAAATGCGTTCGTCGCGGCCTATCGACGCGTGGATCACGCGCTCGTCCGTCTAGGAGTCGCGTTTCGCACGCGATTTCAGCGTGCAGAACGTCGGGACACGCGCTCCGTTCTTGGATGTTGGTCGTGTCGGGTGTCCCGCTCGAACTGTGTTTGGTCGGAGACCCAAATCGCAGAGAAATTTCGCGGAACCATCGAGTAAATCCGCGGACGAGCCAACACGAAAGTTTTGGATCACCGGGCACGTGCGATCGACGCGTCGAAATTCTGCGTTGCGTAACGCACACGTTGCCAGAAAACGTGCTCGTGCGAATCCAATGCCCAGTATCGACTGACCCCATGAAGCAAACATAAGAGATGACAGAACGACTTTTAACGCTAGAATCAGCGAGCCCTTAACGGAGAGCTGATATCATTATTTTATAACAATGACATGACCGCTTTATTTGAATCTTTTACGATATCTATGGTAATATAGACGGTTTAGAAGCCCATTAGTGTAGGCCTTTCGGTCTATAATGAACGATAAATAAAGAGTAGATAGCAGTACTTACATTGACCACGAAATGACTAAACAAAATAGTTCGGACTATTTCGATTTTACGATACTATGGACGAGACATCTCGCGTTGCAATTCCTATTTATAATATTCAACTAAAAAGAATTCGTTCGGACAATTATCTTAGATAAATATTGAGTCAAAACAATTCGAATTAATGCCGAAATCTGACATATTTATAAATCGTTGCGAGATTCCCGATGTTCGAAAGTATTTCGCAAAACGCTGAAGCACGAAACGGCGCATCGAGGACTTCGTCGATCGTATAAATTCCGTTAAAACTGTCCGTACTGTTGCCGAACACGAACCGTATCGTTCGAGAAGACTATAACCGAGAGAGAAATAGCTTCGTCGAAAGACCCGCGGATCATTATCGCCGGTTTAATGATTACGAGCCGGACACGTTTCGCAAATTCTTGGTTCTCCCGCGCGCGGCAAATTAATAACTGTGGCCGGACTGGAATTATTATTAGAGATATAAGAACTATGCCAACAGTATTTACAATCGTCTAGTGCTGCTGTTACGGAGGCAATTTAAAGAAGCTGTAGACAGGGCTCTACGGCCGGCCGTCGTTCGTGATGCACACTTCGACTTCCCTTTGATCTTTTAAAGTGACACAGATTTGTTACTGCCTGTCCGCGATAAATTACGAGCACAATATTGTGCATTGTTGGCCTTAGCTGATTCTCCCTAGAATTTATGCCTTTTAACGAACGAAGACCCGTGTTCCGATGGACCAAAGTTAAGATACACGTTGCTATACGCCTTAAGCTTTACGCTCGACGACGATGCCAATGGTTGACAGTGGACAATGTCGCTAAGAAATTAAGATATTCGATGAGTAAGATGATCTTGTTAAAGTATGTCCTCAGTGACGTTAATAACAGAACAACTAATTAGTCGGTGAACTACTATGCTTTAAAAGAGAATGGAAAACGGAGTTTCAAAGGTAAAGAAATATGTACAGGTGGGCAAGATGGCTTTCAATGTAAAAAGGTCCAATCTCTGGAATGCTTAAATTACTTAGACACGTGTCCAAAGAGTACAAATGGCGACCTTATCATCGATAGAATAATTTATGTTTACTAGAATAATAATTCTGCATTCGCTCTATAGTTTGTATAACTTTTAGATATTTTATTCAGAGAATTCCGCAATAATCCATTTTTCTTTCAGACCGATCGTCATCATTTTAGATGATCCCAGTATCGAATCAGGCTACTCTGTCAAATCCTTCCTATTTGCCATTTTTCTGCGTTACGATATTAGCATTTTAAATTCAATCGGTACATTGGCGCCCTTGAACAATAATGGCCTCCCCCACCAGCCCCCTTTTTTCCGTCCACCTCTCACTCTTTCACCGTGACAAGTTGCAAATCCAGTTATATCATCTCTCGACTTTGTAATCAGTTGTATGTAAGAAGGCGACTTGCATGAATATATATATAAAATATTGTGCGAGTGTGCGTGTGTGTGCGAGAAAGAGAAAAGGAGAGAGAGCGAGAGAATGCGAACTAACTCTCCCCTCGCCAATAAATCACCCGCGAGCTTCTATGTGCGTCGCGTTTTTCCTTGACCGCGGTAAATTTAATTAAGAGCGCTCTTTTGTTAGCGATGCTCGACAAAAACTCACGAAAAACACTTTTTATTTTTTAGTTAGCTTCGGTGGAAACGATACAACTTCATTCAATGATCGCTGCCTACTTGTTATACTAGTTTCGGAGCCATCTTTTCTAGACGGCACAGTCGCAAAACTGTACTCTACATTCAACAATTTTGTATGATGCAACGGATTATATATCGGTAAATTTCGGATAATGGCGCATTTCAGGTACTAATAATACCGCTACTGTATTCTTCCTATCAGCAATCTTTTAATGTCAAGCAGCATAACTCACAAGGCGCGGAATTTGGGTAAGAATTCGCGATCCAATTGCAGTAGAGAAAAAGCAGCCTTCTATGGTTGAAACAAAATTAAAGGTCGCTTTAAAAATAAACTTACCTAACATTATCCGTACACATACAACTACTATGCATTCATGTAAAAGTATTGAGCAAAGGTTTCTCTTCTACTCGAGAAGTAATATTGTTCGTAATTTCCGTGGCCATAAACTGAGTAAGAATATGCATATTCTATTATCCAAAATGCTATATTATTCAGGTCGTGTAATGGTTAATGAACGAATACTGAACGCTCTACTATATTTGTAACGTTTAACGGGGGCAAAACAATTTCTGCTGACCCGAAGTAAAATTATGGTGTACTAGTCGCGAGTTTTAAGAATTTGTAATTGATTCTATATGGAATTGCGGCGAAACCCTCTTCGATGTACGATGAACCGACGAAGTCTGAATTAATATATTTCCAAAGGCATCCGCGTATATTATCGTAATGGTTTTCATTAGTTAACGTCTGCCGACTGAATTCGCAGCAGAGATTCCTTTGCTCCTTCGCGACCATGACCTTACTGACATTTAATTCTTAGATCGTCGACAGCTTCGAAACTCGTCCGTACAGGATCTGCACATGTGTATCGGATAGCGTGCACATTTCCATAACCCCGAAGGTCGCCAAATATTGCAACTAGAGGAATTACACCTTTCGCCTCCGCCTTTATATCTCGCTTTCATCGAACCATGCCTCCTCTACCTCCTCCTGTAGATTTAAATTCAATGTTTGCGCTTGCAAATTGTAGCCAATTAACGTCCTTGCCGACGAGTTCCTTTCGGATTCGACGAAAAAATGATTATGAACCGCTGTAAAACGCGACGAATAGGAATCGTTGCGGACGAACAGAAATATTCGATCTCTTGGCCTCGATACCCTCAAAAAATTCTGATCTATGAAACGATGCGCCGACACTCGGCGTCCGACTGTGCAACTAATTATCACGTCCAGCCTGTTGCACCTTGGTTGGATCAGCTTTGGTCTGCATAGCGAATGCAAAGATAAGATTATTGTTATATAATCGTTATCAGCCGTGGAGGAAGTTTACAAACGAAAGTAAACATTTAAGGTTCGTAGCATCGCTAGCACAAATCTCTAAGGAAATCCTCGCCGCTTGGTGGGTGTAAATGAAAATTAATTATGGAACACATTGTTTTAAAAGCGCGTTGATTCTTCGTCGATTCTCCGTTGGACTTCCAAAAGCAGCAACCGGAATTACGATCGCGTTGCTATTGCGATTCGCATCCGATTATTTTGCATTTCCCCGCTGCTCTCTAATCCCGTCCCGTAAAATTGATGCATCGTAGAACAATGTCATGTACCCTAGCAAATTTGTTTCCACCATGCGAGCATGCCCGCGAACGAACATGCATTTCAAGTAAACACAGAGTCGTTTATAATGAACGTACACCACGCTTAAACCGCCGTAATGCGAGGGTTTTATGATTACGGTTATTTCTGATCCTACTTAACTCCACTTTACATGCCAATGCAAACATTATACTTTCGTTCGCGTAGACGCGAAAAAGATATCGCCGAGAAAATAATTTCTCTTGTATCGCCTCAAAATATTCCACACAGCGATTACGTTAGATTATACTTCTAAACTATTTTACAGACAACTGAAGTGTACGAATACATTTTTATTCCTACACTTTAGCTGTCGTATACACAACCGAATTATAACACCCTTAGCACATTTTATATATTTAAAAATTGGAATATTTAGAAATAATTGCAAGCAATTGGTCCAACCCGAAAAGGCTGTAACAATGAGCCAGAGGACTCAAAGAAGAAATAAACGCGAGTAAGAGTTTGATTCAAATGTTCAGGTTAAACCGAGGTATTGTGCAACGCAGAGCATTGGTACCGTGTGAGGATGCTATATAGTCCTCGCTAGAATCGTGACAATGTTGCCAATGTTCTGTTTTGCTATATTTAAGGTTCCCTACTACATATACCTCTGATGTTCTCCGTGACACTAATCGTGCATTATTACGAGTGCATCCACAGGTGTCATCAGCCCGTTGACAAATACCCGATGCACATGCTCGCGTTCTCGAGTGACATTTTCGTGATATCTGAGAATGCGTTTCAACCAAGGTCGCGGAATGTGTTTCTAATCATTTAAATTAATTTGGAATTCCTGAGAGAAAACTTACGGAATTTTCTATGCATAGAGAAAACTACAGTTTACCTAGATGCACTGGCCGAGTTCAAACACAAATATTCCCCGGCACTTTCGGCGAGGCTCTGGTATCGCGTGAACCGACGGTCAACATTACAACTTCATGGAAACACATGTTTTACCACGATATCTGCCGCGGACGATCGCTTGATTAGACGGAAAGAAATGTTGCCGGGGAGTGTTATTGCCATTCAGTGAATGCGTCGAAGAAATAACTACATGTTAATGAGATACGAACAGTAAACAAAAAATGGAAGACTGAATAAAACAGAAGTAGGTAAAAATCGAAAGCCGACGATAACGTACTCACGTCGCGGAGTAAACGTCGCATTTAACATATTCTTCTCTCGACTGTTGCCGTAATAATGCAACATGTTCGTAATAAAGCTTCGCTCGGTAGTCGCGCGACCTTGAATTGTTGCGAACTCGATCTTTACGGTGTTCAACGATAGCAAATAATCCGACAATTACTTTGACACCTGTTTCAGCACATCCCATTAACTTTCGATGGTTAAAACACAATTTTTAAAACACGACATGAGTCCAGAATTATGAAAATTAACCCGCGGGAACTGTCAGCGATTGCGTGTTGCGTCCTACAATAAACGATATCATTAGCAATGCTCGTTATGCAAAATTACAAAATTGAGATTAATTACAATTCTATGACCTGGCTGTTCGCGTAGTTATTTTTATTGTAAAAGCTGTAATTCTCTGTTGGTATCGGTACAAAAATAACAGCAGAATTTATGATCAATCGTAGAATATCAATGGCTCCGAAAAAACTTTTAAAATATCCAAGTAAAATCATGCGTATAAATATAAATAATTATTCTCTAGTTACGCGGAATGAATTAATTCTTGCTCAAGATCACCAGCTCCAATAACAATGTGGTCCATGTGCATTTTATCCAACGGATCTACAAAAATCGTATAGTCTGTAGAAACTTAAATCACGTAAAATCCACCTCACCAACTGAACGAACATATTCACGTAAAAGTAATACAAAATGAAACGCAACGTCTGCGCGAGATGGTTCATTCCTATTGCGATTTAAAATCCAGATAGTAGCACGATTCTTTGAGAAGCTGCCGCGTCTACCTCATAAAAAATCAATCTAAAGAAACAAATGTCACTAGACTCGGGAACGCCCGACAATTCACCGGGGGAATCCCGAACGAAATGTTCGAACGGTATTACGAGAATAGCCGTGTACTTGTCAGTTGACCTACAATAGAGTTTTATCACGTGTAGAGAAGAAGCACGGTTGTTTTCGTTGCGTGTTCCTACCTTTTTCAGTGCGAACAACAACACAGCGTGTCTCCCGGATACGGTTCACACCGTCCTTTCCCGTCGGCTGCCGGCGCACGACTGTGGATAATTCGCGGTCGCGACCGGCCTAGATATATACGGGCTATTTTTAGCGACTGTCGTCACCGAGACGGCTGCTGATTGGCTAACCATGTCGTGATCAAGTAACGCGATTGGCCTATCTTGCGAATACGATGCGAGTGCCGCCGATGCAAGCTTGGCTCGCGGCTGGGCGCGACTCAACGGGCACGACATTTGTTGACATGAAACTGTCAGAGAGAATACGCGCTCCCTTAACCCTCGAAAGCATGGCTGTCTAACAGCGATGCAGTAGATTGGCGCAGGGTCGTCTACGATCCGCACGAAACTTTTTACATGCTTAAATTCTTCAATCGCTATTCTGAACTGTGTGTATAGGCGCTCCATGTACACACTAGACGTCGCGGTCAACGGAATACAGTTCCGTTTCGTATGTTAAAACCATTATTACAGCTGGCAAAGTTAATAAAACCTACAATAGGTTATTTGATTATGCGAGTAACCAGGCGTCAATTTCGAAACTATGATTTCGGTTGACTAAGTGTGCGTATTAAGCTTGATATATAACTCTTGAAACGTACTGAATATCTAGAAAATATCGTTTATTAGTAGGAGAATTAATTAAGGAACGCAAAATAATAACGAACGTAATCTGGCAAAAGCAATCTGGTATTGGTTGAGTGAGGGTTAACGTACCGGCATTCTGCAGCATGTTGCTCTCCATCAATGCTACCTATGACTCGAATTCTGTCCCTTTCCCTCGCTCTCGACATTGCTGGGTCGTGACGATACGGTGAAAGATGTCCGAGACATCATGTCTCGTACTTCAAATAGTCTGAGCTTCAGAATATATAACCATCCTTGCGATTGTAATTGCTTGGATGCGAAACCTAGAAATAATCGATACGTACAGATGATAAACGTGTCTATGCAACCAAAGACAATTTTTACATTTTTACCAAAGACAAGTTTAAGGTTATAACTTTGCAGACCAATTATACGCAAGGGATAATATTTGTCTTTGGTCTGAAAGAATTTTGAGTAATTGTACCTTCCAAGGAGAAACGGTACACTAATGAACATGACATTTCATGAGAGGTCTAAGAACTGGATCGAGGCTTGTTCGTATTCTTACAGGTGAACAGTAAATCGCGCCGCAGGGTGGGTGGGTGGATAGATGGAATTTATGGAGAATAGAAGCGATGGTAATGGACGATTATTAACGCGGTGCGCGCTATTAATTCGCTCGAAGCTTTCGAAAAGCCTTGAAGTCGGCCGGCGTGCCTCTCTTCGGCTCTATGAAATCATAGATTTCCCGGCAGTATTATTATGCGAAAATTACGCTCTAAAATTAGTCACAGTCCATTACCGTGTGCGTACGGGCCAGTCTGTAGAAAGAAGCTAATTGAATCTCGCACTTTTTTGATACGTATCTCAGTATTAATGTTCGCAGCAGCGATGATGATATTTATGCTAATTGTAAGCGAATCGAATAATCGTAATGGTACGGTGCGTCGTACACGTGTCCGGTCGACGAATATTTCTCGTCGTTCTTAGTCACTTGTTGCATTGTAGATTCATCTTCGATTGCTTACTTGCGTGTCGGTTAAGCTGTTAAGGTTAAGCGATCGACACACTGCATCCATGGTGTTTTTACAATCTTTCTATGCACATATGTATGTACATGCATATTGTATATCAGGCAAAGGCCAATCGATGCTATTCGTAGTTAATGACACGAGGATCGATACTTTCGATCATCTACGTACAGCTACCAGGTCAAAATAACATTCTTCTTCAAATATCTGAGGCATCTAATTGTATGTAATAGGAATTTCACAATGAGTTAAAATCAATTCAAATTTACTTTCGAATTACACTCCCTGAACCGTTTGACAGAAATTGTACATACATTATGTATCATAGCGACACCACGGCTAGAAATGAGCGAGGAAATTATGAACTACGTAATGAAATGGCGGCGTCCATCATACAATGCAATGTTTCGAGATAGTTTTAAATATTATAAACGTCGAAACTCTCCGACTGATTTACAAGATGTAGTCGACTTAAATAACCACGATTACAGTAAAGTATGACGTAAGTTATAATATTTATACGTTTTCTTATGTTTGTAAATTTTTGTTATCTTTTAGGTTATCTTGAAGCCACATTGTAAAAGAGAGTGCACCAGTGATGAATCTGAAAATAAGTTAGGATTGATATCGGTGAAAGATTGGAAAATCTATGAATTTTCCAACATTCCAGGTACTTATGCCAATACTAGAATGTGGTATTGAACATTCTACAAGTTGTTTATGTTACTAGGACTCATCTTTATAAAAAATCCATTTACCCCTGATGGTCAACGATACTGGATTATAAAATGCTTAAAAGATTACTCAAGAAAACCATATAAAATAAATTTGGATGCCCATGATGATTTGGGTGATAATGAAAACTGGTGGGACATGTGTTATTCTAACAGCAAGTCTATGAATTTGATACAGAAACTACGTTGGGCAACACTGGGATATCATCATAATTGGGAGACTAAATTATATTCTGAAACATCTAAATCAGAAATGCCCAGAGAATTATCACAACTGACTTCATTTTTAGCAAAAAGTTTGAATTTTATGGACTTTAAAGCAGAAGCAGCAATTATTCATTACTATAGAATGAATTCAACTCTAGCAGGTCATATTGATCATTCTGAAATTAACATGAGTGCACCATTGTTTTCCATAAGCTTTGGACAAACTGCAATATTTTTAATGGGAGGACGTACACAAAATGATCCAGCTGACTCAATACTTGTAAGAAGTGGAGACATAATAATAATGTCTGGAGAATCACGTTACAGGTATCATGGTGTACCAAAAATTTTACCAGCCACTAATGTACCATGGGATCAAGAAAAAATAAATGACAATAAGGAGGGGTATTGTGAACGGCTTCCCAATGACTGGAATAAAGCAAAAGCTTATATTTCTGAGGCTAGAATCAATTTGAATGTAAGACAGGTGTTAGCACCTGGACAATTAACTTTGTCATAAATTGTTGCACAGTTATGGCATAGTATGTAATATTTGCTTGTATAGTTTTATTAAAAATACTTATATTAATTACATTGGTCTTAAATATGAATTTCTTCCATCATATAAACTGTCAATTCACATAAGTAGCAGCAGATACGCCATAAAAAATATAATATACTTCTATTAATAATAATCTAATAAAACTTTAGATTTCATTATCTTCACTATTTTCCTTGACAGTTTTGTAGTTAAATTTTTTATCTTCTTTTGAAAAAATATTTAAGAAATTCCACGCAATTGTTGCCATTTTCAATGAGAAATCTTGTGAATTCAATATACATCCTTGAGCAAAATCGTTTATACTTTGATATTTATTTTCAGAGTATATCATAGGCATGTATGGTTTAAGTAAAATATGGGTAGCATCTTGAACTGCCTTGTTAAGAATAAAATCTTTAGAAATATCGGGTACATGAATCATTTTTCCTTTCAAATTAGACATGGTTTGATAAAAAACGTATCTACCTACAAAAAATATTGTATTATCTTTGTATTTCTATCATTGTAAAAGTTCTCTGTACTTTATATTTAATTGGAAGTATACGAACCTATCGCTACAGGCTATTAATATTCATCCTCATGAGAATATTTTCACAAGCTCTTGATATTATTCCTGCGCGCGAACAGCTTCTGCACGAATTATATGGATTGACAGCGCATACGTCAATTCTGATTGTATTTGACGATTTGCTGTCGCTAATGAAAAAACAACGATTTTCTTTTTTTAATCGTTGCACAAAACATTCTTTCATTTCTTCAAATGTGTGATAGGTTTTATGTTCTCTGCCACTATCACTTGATTGATTTCCCCATTCGTTGTTCATTATTCAATTGCGAAATTAATGTTAAACTGAATATATACTGTTTATTTCAGTGATACATCTTAAACTTTTAGTTAGTAAAAGTGAATGGATGACGTTAATTTTGAAAACATTTTATTATTAGTTCTCCCAAAAGCTTCCTCTGTGTATAAGGAGTAAAACAAACAAAATTATTTTTATTACACTATCAATTGTCAAGAAGAAAAAAAACTACTGTCAAATTCAAAATGTTGACTACATTTCAAATAACGCGCTTTATGACGTCGATTTCGTTTACTTCGAAACTTCCGGTCCCGCGAGTCAGCTGATCAATCTCATTCCTGTCTGCTTGATAGTTCTTGTAGCTATGTCTGGAAAGGATAAGCTTCCAATTTTCCCTTCTCGGGGGTATGTATTTCACTTAAAGATTACTAATTCCCTATTTTTTCTCATATCTATTATACTTTTCATTTATTTCGTATAAATGTTTATTTTACGTTGTATCACTCGTGACCCTCAACCATCGCTAGATGGGTGTAACCCTATGTCACTTAATTTTAAACATTCTACTATAATTTTTAAATACAAGACTGTATTATCATTGTTTTACTATGTTATTATAAAACATGACACTAGCTCACAATAGCTTAATTACAATATTGAAGTTTCATATATATTTTATAAATATGCCTTTTTCGTTAAATTACTCATAAATAGTTTGAATTGGTATATATTTCTTTCAGAGCACAAATGTTAATGAAGTCTCGACTTCAGGGAGCACAAAAAGGACATGGATTATTAAAGAAGAAAGCTGACGCATTGCAAATGCGTTTCAGATTAATTTTGGGTAAAATTATTGAGGTACAACTTGTGTTGTTTGTGTTTCTACTTGCTTTTATTTTATGTTATAATGTTCGCATTTGTTGTTCTTTTGTGTAGACAAAAACACTTATGGGAGAAGTAATGAAAGAGGCAGCTTTTTCATTGGCTGAAGCAAAATTTACAACTGGAGATTTTAATCAAGTAGTTCTGCAGAATGTGACTAAAGCACAAATTAAAATACGTTCTAAAAAAGATAATGTGGCTGGTGTTAACCTTCCAGTATTTGAATCATATCAGGATGGTACAGATACGTATGAATTAGCAGGTTTGGCTAGAGGTGGTCAGCAACTAGCCAAGTTAAAAAAGAATTATCAACGAGCAGTCAAGTTGTTAGTGGAACTAGCATCTTTGCAAACAAGTTTTGTGACCTTGGATGAGGTTATTAAAATTACAAATCGTCGTGTTAATGCTATTGAACATGTTATCATTCCCAGAATCGAAAGAACTCTTGCTTATATCATCTCTGAGCTCGATGAGTTGGAGAGAGAAGAATTCTACCGGTTAAAGAAGATTCAAGACAAGAAGAAAGAAGCAAAAGCCAAGGTAATATTTAATTTCTGTAATCAAGCTTCTGAATTCTGAATAAAATATTACTATAATTTATAAATTCTCTTCCAGCTTGAACTAGCAAGATCAAAGATGATGATAGAAGACACAGATGTTGAAGCTCCAAACATGCTTGATGAAGGAGATGATGACATTTTGTTCTAAACACTGTACATAGCTTGTTTTCACATACTGAAGTATTAAAAAGAAGTATGATTTGACTCTGGATGAATGTGTAAAGTGTGAATCAAGTGAAGTATGATAATGCAATTTATCCTCTTTACTAAGATCCCCAAACAATATTATTTCAGAATAGAAATACTGTATGCGAAAAATTGTGATTAATTTTTCATAAGCAAGTTTTATGTTATCAAACTGTAATGGATAATGGTGATCTATGATACAGCATTGTTAACATTTATTAATTACAATGTAATATACTCTAGAATTTATTACCGTACGATAATTGAAAGATGTTAACATTTGCGGTTGATCACGTGTCACTGGCTTGTTGAAACTGCTACTGTATCTAAACACATTCAAACTGTTTTCATTGTTAATATATTGATAAGAAAATCGTTGAATGTGAACCATTCGTGGTAGATATTATAAAAGGTTATAGAATCAGTTAATTTAGTAACAATTTTAAAGTAATAAATATGTACATATATATTAACACCTGCGTTTATGTTCCTTATAATTTCATTTTCCTCTATTTCATATAATACACTTCACCTGTTCCAGATATATATTATCAAAAAATTGAATCCATAATTAATACAACTTACAGTAATGTTAGATAGCGAACTATTATATCTATCGAGTTCCTGCCGGTAACTATACATATAGATGTTTCCTGACACGCGCGTTTCGCATTAAGAATAATTAAGGACGATGCATAATCATTGTAGCCGGTAAATTTCTTGAACTGGGTCAATCAATATATGGACCTTTTCCCATATGAGCTCTCCCTACTAAGGGTGATGCGCGCGTGGAAAATCCTTTCAGTGCGCGGAAAATTCGTGCCGTATCCACCCCAAAGATGTCGTCTGATAATTTTAAGGTTGTTAAAGTTCCGGAAGATCGTTTCGAGGAGGCGATCCATCACTTGAAATGGAACTTTTTTTCCGACGAACCACTGAACCGCGCGGTAGATCTCTGCGATAAGGGTGAGAGCCAATTTGAGCTCGAGAGACACTGTCTACTCACTTTAAAGCAGGGATACTCAAGGATGGTGGTGGATCAGAATGGGGCGGTAAGTCAAATTGAAGAAGGAAAACTACTTCGCGAATTTTATATTTCCCGTGTACTTTTTTCATCGATTTTATGGTTCCTATATGCATCTTCCTCATCAACAAGTCAACGTTCTCCTTGACCTTGAAGATAAGCGCTTTGTACAAACCCTCTTCTCTGATATTATCGATAAGCCACACGTGGGGTAAACATTTACCTTAAACTTTATATTATAATAGCTCGAATCCTCGTCGACATTTTTTTATGTTTATTCACGATATATGTTATTGCGACACGCTATTCGATGCTTATATTTTGAAATAAATAAATTACTCGGATAATTCACTTGCTCCATGTACATTTAAATAATTGAATAAATTTTTACTAAAAAATGTGTATCCTGTTCTATTTTTCTTCAAGGGATACGACCATTAAGAGAATCATTTAGGATAGGACCGTAGTCGATTTTTAACTTCTAGGAGATCGAGTTTATTTCACATTATTGTTGAACATTCCCATCATCTTATCAGATAGCAGGCATGGCCTTGAATGGTATTTTGAAGAAGGGAGAACGCGAGGAAGCTGAACGTCGGCTTGCCGAATTGAGCGACGAAAAATTCAAAATAATTTTCGGACTCCTCTACAAGGTCAACGAGAAAGTCGACCTTTTTACCAAGTACAATGTCGACGAGTTGTTCGAGTGCCGCATCCTCAGCGTAGATGAGAACTTCCGTGGGAGGGGTCTGGCGAACATGCTGATGTCAGACAGTATACAGACCGCAATAGACGCTGGTTTTAAGGTAACAATTCATTGGCATGAGAAATGAAAATCCTGAAGATATTTCACAGTTAACTGTGTGTGTTTAAATGTCCGATGCATGCCTTTAAGTTCTCTGGACAGTCATTTGCCACCCTAAAACGGTGCTCCATGACCTTTATAATGGCCTGCCGTCATCGTATTCCAATTTTACATCATACATCCCCATATCTCAATGGCAATTTCCAATAAATTGATTTCCAATTTGAAATTGTGCTTAATACAAGAAACGGCGGGAACATGTTACAAACTCTTTCATCCGAACTCAAAGTGAAGATAGAGTACTGTTTCAAAAAGAAAAAGAGAATAGTGGAACAACTCAACATACTTCGATACTTCAAATCCTTGAAGTTTCACATTCTGTTTTTGTTTCAGCATGTTCTTCGATTGTAATGCATGGGTGAATGTTCATTTACCAAGATGTAATTGCAATGCACTCGTTGCTTTCTCGGGAGGTACTTTTGCACGTGATGTAATTCAAAGTGTATGTAAATGTTCATAAAAGTGGAAAATCTCTTAGATGAATGTCCTCAATTTGTTAATGTGTTTACAGGTGTTTAAAGCGGACTCTACGGGGATGTTCTCTCAAAAAGTATGCTTGAAACACGGTTTCGAAGTGGAAGCAGAGATCTCGTATATGGAGTTGGATGAGTCAATCAGACCGGCTCCGCCCCATCAAGCTTTGAAGCTGATGGTAAAAGTATTAAATTAAAGAAAAAAAGACAAACAAACGAAAATTGTTCACCATATATGAGAAATCTTCGCTAAGCAGAAAAATCTTACGAAAGAAAACTGTAGAGTAAAACTATATGTATCGTTACGCGACAATAACAGCTCTCTAATGTCTAATGTATGTTCGTCTCAAAGACGTCTAAAGACGTTTCCAGAAGTAATTATTCTTAACAACGGGAAGCGGGATCGCGTGTCTTGCGTAGAGAGTGTTAAAAATTCAAGACACCGGTATCTGCTCGCTCTTTCTCTTCCTCTGTATTTCGAACGATGTATTGTTACGCAAAAAGGAAAACAGGAAAACCGAAGAAAAAAATGAAACAAAAACGAAATAGTAAGAGAATCTATGTTTAGCGTTTAGTTCGCTGAACTTTTGTTCCGCATTCTGTTCGTTGCAAACGAACTCTACGAGGCTGGTTGCTCTGGTTCACAAGACCGACGATATACGAAATCAAATTTTTGCGTTTGTATAGTCGTGAACGACGAGGAAAACAAAAATCGCGTGTCAAATGTTATAATCTGTAATTATAAAGTATAATAAAGTATATTGTATATAATAATATGTATTGTATGTAATAATAAAGTATATTGTATACGTACAGTACACGAGCCGTCAAGATTTTCGAAGATTCGTGTACAAATTTTTTTACAGCCGTCGTAAGATCCAAGATTTCTGGATCTATCTGTAACAATTTATCGAAAAAGTGATTTCACTTATGGTTTCAGGAATTATGGATAACGGGTCCATTATAAGTATAAACTAAAAAAGTGACAAGGAATATTTTTGTTGATATCACATGTTACGAAAATATATTACAAGTTATTTTGTAAGAATATCCGCCAAATAAATATTACAGTTTATAATTACTGATGGCTTGTAACGTGTATATCCTTTTGATTCTAGAGTGCAACAATACTGGGATGAGTCATGGCAGTAGCTGTTAATAAACTTAATAATAATAATAATTTTAATAGCAAATTTTCTTGAGTTCATGACTCAACCCAATAATCGTAACTAAACTACCGATTTTTATGTAAAATTTAATTTGTGTACTCAAAAGCCACGAATCCAAAACAAAATAAAATTGTATGTTTTACATTAAAGATGTTCGTAAGTTAAAAATAATGAATACAGAATTAAACTAACTGAAAGATTTTTTTTTACTTTTTCCGAGTATCTTTATCTAATGTAAAAGAAATTTCATTTATATAAAAATCAGCAGTGTAGTTATAATTAACAACTATTAAAGTGCAGATTTCAATTAAATAAGTACAAGTTTATTTCAGCGATAAATGTATAAATATGCAACGCAATAAGCACGCCTAGTAACTCGTTCTGCATAAAAATTCTAAAGTTTAAGAGGAATGCAGTCTTGCAACAATATTTATACATATACTAGGGATATCTAGAAGTTTACTTGGGGTCTAAAGTATCTTTGCAGTTTATTTGCTTTGAATTGTAACTGCGTAGAATACTTAGCCTGTATTCTTTGCATGTATTTTATGTCCCTAGCCTTCTTGATGGCAATATCTTTTTGTGTTTCTGTCCATCCAAGAGCTCTATATTGTAACAGTACTTTTCGTAATTTCTCTTTCTTTGGTACTGCAACTGCTCTGTTTGGGTTTAAATTTTGTTTATAATATCTCATTAGAGATCTATGGCCAATTGCATTTCCAGATGGCAAAACCAATTGATAATCACTGTCATCTAATTCAGGTATTTCAACTTCTGCATCTGAGTCACAATTTTCTGCATCTGGATAACTGGATGAGTAATCATAAAACTCTGAATATTCAGCAAGTGCATCTCCTTCATGCAACATCTTACAATGTCCTTTGTCCACCATGTGTGCTCTGGCGGCATCAGTACTTTGGAAGCTTTTTCCTGTTAACATTGTAAACACATTGCTAATATAGTAGATTATCACAAACCTTTAACCCTCCGACTACTGAAGCACAGCATCTTGTGCAATAGTCATTTCTGACCCACACTGATATTATACTAATACATGTGTGCAGTGCTCTCCACTTTTACACACCATGACTCTGGCATAGTAGATGGAGGGTTAAACAAGTAAATAATTCAAGTTTCTTACCAGTATCATTGCACCAAATGCACATATAGCCAGCAAATATTTTTTCTCCAAGGTATGTAAGCAAACCTCTAATATCTATACAATATTCAGGATCTGGTATGAAGAATGAATGTGCAACAGTCATATGCTTTAAATTCTTCACCAAAGACCTACTATGATGATCACAGAATAAGCAGTCATTATTCTTTATTGGGTTTTCTGTGCCTTCTATCCATTCATCTGAGTCTACAGATTCTATATCAGAATCTACTTCCATTTCCTCTGCTGATCGTTTGCCACTACGGCTAGACCCTTCTTCTTGAATATCATTTTTTAACACAGGACCTGGAGAAGAATTACTCATATCATCTGTATCTTCATTTGAATTTTCCACTATGTTTTGCTTTGCACATTTGTCCTTATGTTTCTTTGACACCAGATGATTCTCATACTGATTTTTTGTATTAAAATTTTTTCTGCATATCTTACAATTTGTTAATTCTTCTTTTCTTTCTTCATCATCCTTGTTTCTTTGCGCAATGACTTGCTTCTGAAATTCTTCTACAGTAACAGGAGGCAACTCTGCTACCTTTCTTTTTAAGTTATACCTGTGCCAGTCTGACTTATAATGCTGTCGTTGCACTTCCAAATCTCGAAATGCCACACGACACGTAATACAAGTAAACGGCGATGTCATTTTCAGCAACGCGGTTTGATGTTTTTATAAATACAACTTAACAAAGAACATTAACAAATTGCAAGGGTTTACTTCTTATGTGTAATAACAATCGATACAATGTATTATTTATATCGTAATAGTGTATAGTAAAATTTACTTGCAATATTAGAAAGAAATACAGATAATATCATGAATACTAACAATTTTAATTAATATATAATATCAATGTATGTACACTGAAAAAGAACTACTGTATAACCCGAATCACGTGCGCATTTATTTTATACGCTGACATTAAGGTTATACTACCGATCACAGAGTCATCGCAATTCTGTTACAAATATCACAATCATACGTATCTGATCTTGCACCAGAACCACTAAAAATGTGTAATAGTATCAAGTTCTTGATTTAAGAAGTACATAGATATAACTCATTTTCCCGGATCATCAAGACAAACTTGTGTATCTACTCAATTAGCGGCAACTTGAAGAAATTCATGGTTCATCTGAATGTATTGAAGATTGGAGTCAATTGGAGTAACGACAAACGGTATACGAATATGTATGTACGCATATAATTACAGGCTACACAGTTACGTGAATAATCGTCACAATGTCTGTGTTATTTATTAACTTTGTCAAATAGTTCCATTATTTTGTCACTTAGTGTTATAAATGTTCTTCTTCTGTGTTCATTTTTTGTTATTACGTTACTGTTACTTAAACATGGACTATGATCTCTCATTAGGCAAGACTGCCATGTTACTAGATTTTCTCTTTTTCAATACGCGAATTACAAATTATTAGTTCCCTCGAAATTTAATTTTTGATAATGCTTATGTTTTTGAAATAATTTTACCAATACTGAAAAGAAATATCAATAATTTTCTTATTATATCGCTAATATCAAATGCAAAATTGTATTTAAATTGTTACCTGTTTGCATGTAAATGGACATAATCGCAATTATCATTGAAAAATTTAATATTTCAGCAACAGCATGAAATGATCCAGTAATTCAAAGTGCGAGTGTACTTCTTCTAAATGTGTACTTTTTAAGATAATAAAATTGATGTTCATAGATCGTGTAGGCATATATGTAATAGGAACCATGAAATTCATGTTGCGTCACTGCGAATTATACTGTATATACATACACAGTAACATATACTTGACTAACGTACCACGTGATCCACAGGAAAGAAACATAGACTGGGTGATGGTGGGGGCAGCGTTATCATGAACGGGGATCCGCAAGTCACGATACGGGCCTGGTTTTGTCGAACGAGCGTTTGCAGTTGTATTCAGGCAGTAGCCGTCTCAGAAGCCGGAACGTACATTGAGTGTGTATACTGTATACGTCGTGAGCGAAAAAGGTAAGCACAGCGCACAGCACGCTAAAGCCGCAGAAACCTCGAGAGCGGACAACAATTCGCCGACAGGGATCGACTGAGTTATCGGGTTTCAAAGATCATCAAGAGAATCGGAAGACATCGTCACGGTGTCACATCGAGGCGACCGACCATATTCCGACGAGGAACTTTCGCAAGCGATATCGTAGCGAAACGTAAAAACGAGATACTGGGGTGCACCCGACAGGGCGATCCATCTGTCTCGATACATCCACGAACACCCGTTCAATTTTCACGCTAGAAGGCGGCCGTCCAGCAGGGCGATACTATTTTATATGACTTTTCTTCGACGTCAAGGTGAGTTGAATCAGGGCATGGTACTCTTATCCGGTATCTCTTTCGTTGCTTTCCGACGCTAATTTTAGCGACCAGCCATTTTGGACACGAGGAACGTGCGCCGATCTACGGTGTATGCTGCCCGTTTCTACGGAAATGAAACGTTTCTCTATCTCTTTTTCTATTCCCTATCTTTCTCTAACGTGTGTTGCCATCTTATTCACTGGCCTATTCTTTTTTCCCCACTTTCCTCACAAGAGTTCTCGACATTTCTGCGGTGAAGCGATCGATATTACTCTGTGAAATTTATATCGTGTGGACCGAAACGGCTGGTCGAGCTTCTCGTATGACCGATACCAAAACGATCGCAGTAACACCACGTAATATCAATGCTCCGGTGAATCACGTTCCCCTTTTTCGGTTATAAATGAGAAACAAGTGGAACGTAACGTTGCGTTGCGTGGAAAGCAGCAATAATTGATCTAACCTATTGTTTCTTGTAACCACGTCGAGGTATCGATTGTTCCTATTGGTTATCTGTCACGAAATTTTGCATATGATATCAATATTTATTTCTACGTTCGTTACAAAGTGCAATGTCATCCGCTGATTAGCAATTATGATCACTGTTTCTCTCTTTCTCTCTCTAACAAAGAAATCGATTCCTCGTTTGACATGTTCAGGCATGTTCGAACATGTTTCAATTTGTTGGTATCGATGATGCATAAAGAAGCAGAAGTACATATTTTATTTTGGTTACGGCTATCTGTTGATTTTAATTAATGCTTTAACTTTAGTTTAAAAAAAATCGATATTTCTAACGAGGTTGAACTAACTCCGAAAATGTTTTTCAAACTGCTGCTACCGTTATTTGAATCAAGCTCATACATATTTGTAGACATGATCTAGGACGTCTTTGTTTACAATTCTTTGATATGTGTTTGGAATATTTTTTCGTCAATTATCATATAATCGTTAACATTTATCTGTGCCTGGAATTTTTTTAATCAACCTTGGATGATGATACACGAGGAAATTATCAGGAGGATAATAAGAATAATTATTTTGATTCATTGAGAGTCGGCGTTCCATTAAAAGTGTTTGTTTATGTTCCAAGAAATAAACATTATCTCGAAATATCTTCATTTCGAAATCGAATTGAGTACAACACCTATCGAATCGGAATAAAATTCCAAAAGATTAACTCTTAATTTGACGCATATCTTTTTCCTGATCATATAATATTTATGTTTAGATCCGCTCACCTAATTCGGGCTTAAATTGTTTAATAAACAATTAACGTCCAGTACAATAAATATTCTATTTGAATCAAACTTTCTGACATTTGCGTTTACTGCGTTTATCTTTTCCGTCGGTAAAAGAAATGCACTGACGGAAGACAGTTGCCGTCACATACAAAGTATATGTATATATATTTAATAGTGATCAAGATAGGAACTAGATAAGATTCTATTGGAATAGTGTACCAAATACGGCGTAGCGACAAATAAAATATTTCAGTAAAAGCAAGTTCAGGGAAGAAATGGTACCTTAAAATCTACTGTTTACGGTTTTGGTTAGAAAGGTAGATTATTTGCTGTTTAGTATAATATTTTATTTTGTGCCAGCCAAAATCAACGAGGGTTCGTTCAGGTCCGGTTTTGAAACTGATTCTTCGAACGTTCTCGTGTGTAATCGGACCTTCTGCTCCCTTCGTACACGCATGCCTTATTTTTTCCGTTTATCTGTGGCTTAAGATGGCCTGCTTTGACCCTTAAGTATGCATAGCCACACGATAGCGATGCAAAATAATAAATACCTCTTAATCAGTTCATCAGTGGTACTCAGCCGGCCATGCTGCGGACCGGAAATTGGTTCTAGCTGCGCCATCTTTTGAGAACAAAAGGCATGAGCAAACACTTCCGCCGTCGTCGAAGCGGCACCGATTTTATTATTAGGTTGATCGGAAGGTACTTACGTTGTTTTACTAAAACAAACAATAACTATGTAAAAAGCATCACGTATAAAAGCGTCGATCATGATTTTGTATTTTGCGTAAAAAAGTTTAATCAGTCTTGTACTCGTGGTACAATATTCAGGGGATCTTGTGCATTCAAAAGTATTGCAATTGGAACTGTTTGTTCATCAATGTCCAATGCTATGTAAAATCGAAAACTGTAATGCTTTTAAGACTATTAAAGAAATATTTTTGTTGATCAAATTATACCGACTTTTTATTGTCTGTATCTCGACGGTGGAAATGAGTGTACGCTCGGACTATTCACGGTTTGCAAGAACCTCTGAATAGGGATGTGGTCAAAAATAAAATTTCGCAGTAGAACTTTTCCAATCTCTTTCCTTCTGATCGATCGAGGCTTATCATCGGTTTTGTTACGCAATCGTTTAATCGTTGGTCGCAGATAACTCTATTTATTTAACGATTCGTTGCAGTAAATACTAAACATTCCTCGTTTGCTGCCAGATTGATAAAAGTTCTTTCTTTGAACGTTACATTCTTTTCGTGCAACTAGCACTTCTCAAATCGCTTATACAATTTAGTGGAACAAAGTTACAGTGTAGCCACGTTGATCAAATCATACTTTTATTACAGCATAGTTAGTAACTATTGTTAGTCACCTGGGAGGTGAGATCTCCGGTGGGAAAATCTCTGAAATAATTTTGAACTCGTTCTCAGCGTTGCACCAACACCACAAAGTATAAGTTATAGGTGTGGTTGTACTTCTTTCTCTTGGTCTGTACATGATTCGGTACTTATGACCACGCAAGCACAGCCCATATCCCACAATATCATTCGCCCACGGCTTTCTCGAAGGATCACTTCGTTTTCGAGCCGGGCACGCAGCTTTACGTAACGTTCCTGCGGAGTGAAAGTTGCTAGATAGCGTTGCATTTTAAACTTGCTCTAGTAAACAATTTGCTAGCTGACCTGATCGATTCCGTTCGAGAGCGCTGTGCCGCCCGTTTCTCTGTGTCAAGTTCGGTCAACGCACAATTATCTCTTGCGACGCATCCCCCGGCGGCAGCGTTATCAATTCCGTCGTTTTCTCGCGCGTCGTATTCCAATAATTTCTTGCTCCCTCTCAGTTGACTTTATTGCTGTCGCTATCCCGGGAGAACGTTACAGCTTGGATATGGTATTCGTGCATTTTATCTCAACTTCGGGCTATTTGCTAATGTTTCTGCTCCATTTTGGTACTGAGAAAAATGCATGTTATTAATATTTTGAGTGCCACGTCATATTACATGCTAAATTTGGTAATTTTATGGCTTGAACTTATTTCGAATCTTAGTGTCGAAGCGCTTAATTTAGCTTTTTATATTTAAAATAAATTTCTTCAATACTGGACTATGTTCTTTTTATGGATACCGGCGTTGTAGTTAACGTACTAAAAAAAGTTTCAGTTCAACATCCTTTGTCTTCATAAATTATACCTAACCAGACCTTTTTCCATAAATTTAATGATGCGAGCTCGTGTAAGGATACTCGGTGTAGTTGGTAACGTTTCAGATATTTTTAGAAAGTTTAAGATTCAACGGTAGGTGAAATTGAGTCTCCGTCAAAATCTGTCGAGACAGTAAAAAACTTCGCATAAATAATGTTCGTAATACCTGTTTCGAATGGATATTCGGGTATGCTAATTTTTGAATGTGTGAAAACCGTTTCGCAATGAAGAAATGAATTGAAATGCTTATTGAAAACAACGTATATCGCTTTAATCGAATGTTCATTTTCTGGGGATGTGAACGTCGAAAGTAGATGTCTCCTTTCTTTTTACTATAGTCATTTCCTACCCCTGTGTACTCAGCGAGTCTGGAACATTGTGGCGAGAGAAAAGTGAGGCCTGGATCGTATAAATTTACCGTACCGATTTTTTATAAATTTAATTGTGCTCTAATGTAGAACTCGCGCGGTACACCGTGACTATCGCGACGTGTACGAGTCCGTTTACGCAGCCAGCGACGCAACCTTCACCCAGCCAACTCGGGTCGAAGCGGGTGCAACGCGCATTTGCATAAGGGAGTCGCATGCGGTATTATCGCATTGGATCTGTCTCAGTCGCGATACATCTTTTCGCAAAGCAACGCGGCGGATTTGGCCTTCACCCAAACGTATCTGCCCGTCAGATATGATTGATTGTTTCTAGAAAATGCATAATACATGTAAACGGTCGGACGCAATGGATAATAATCCGCTCGAAAATACAGAACCATGATCTGTTGCGCGCACGATATCACGCATCGGCCGCGCCGCTACGACGACGCCTAAACTCGATGCCGTGGCGTAATGGAGCCGTCGATGATAAGGCGAACGCTACGTTCTATTCTGCAAGCCGATACCTCGTGGTCCTCCTTGTTCCTCTCGCAGAAGGCACGCGGTAGCTCTGTAACATTATACGGTATTACTTATCGAAAAAATGGACAGAGCTTTTTGGTATTGAAAACTGATGCGGAAATTGATTCTTTTCCTTCTTCACATATTGGTCGTATAAAACTAGTTTCTTTAGCATGCCATAAATTTCTTCATCGTCACTTTCATCATTTGTAATAATTTCTTCATCATCTGTTGAACTATCACTTTCGTTGTATTCCGTTATGCTATATGTTTTCTTAGTGGTTTCTTTAGAATTGCTTCTTTCTTAGATTCAGCATTATAATAAGAACCTCGTGAGCTACATTTATCCTGTAATTGGTTAATAAATTCATGACTTGTTGTATAAAATAAAATTTTCTATAGATACGTTTTACATCATTATACGGTTCAAAGTAGCCCTTTATAATTATACGTTAGTTGATATACTGCTTGAGTAAGTGCACAGTACACTGTCCTTTCTCGCTATAAACGCGACATACTTATTTACACGTGAACGAGACGATTATTTAAAAATAATCAACAGGTAAATCCTTTGATAGGATCAGTGAGAATTCTGAGCCGCAAAACCTTCACGAGACGAAAACTACTTGTCAACTTTATCATAATAGTTTTCTTTTAATCTTGTTTTTATTATATTTCTACGTAGTATACGAAACAGTTGTTTCATAGTTGTCAGCATAATGGAATCAATGAGACATACGTAAGACGTTTATCCTTGCAGTACGACATAGACAATTATTATTGATTTCCTCAAGTTGATTCCGCTGTTATGACTGGTTATTTTCTGACGAACTTCTGAACTATAACAACGCTTACGGTAATTGAGCCAGTTATTGCGGAGTGACCAATTATTGTGCCTCCGATTTCTTTTCGGACATAATTTTTGAATATTTAAAAAATTGTTTGAATGTCGTATTCAATAAATATCAAATCAATTATGCTCGAAAATAAACCAAAGGTACAGCAATCGATTATCACATAGTAACCGACTGTACACAGTAAAAGACTGGTGAAAAGTATTGTAGCATCGGTGGAGGAATGTTCGGTTGCTCTAGATCGATTCGTCGCAAACGAAAATGTCTCGAGAATCGTCTGCAAACCATCTACTTATCGTCGAACGACGAAGAGGACACTAGACCTGCGGAGTAGTAGTCGCTGGTCCTCGTGGCGCTGGATCGCTGAAATTTGACCTTGCCTGGAGTCGAGCGTACGGTGGCAGCATACTAGAAATTCCGGCGCGTTGTTCGTTCCGTCCGGATCGGGCTACGTCGAGATCAATATACGGTGTATCCCGGTGCGCGAAGGACGCGTGCGCGACCGCCGGACCCGTTGGAGTAGGTCGATCCGGGACCGAAGAGTGCCGCGACTCACACACGACGTCGAGGACTCGAGTTACGGCAGCCGGCCAGAGAGCCACCACGTATCCACGTAGAACGACTGCGTTGTCGAGGACTGCCACGACGACGACGACGGCAACCACAACGGGTACGACGAAAACGACCACGAGGAAGACGACGAGAACGAGCACGACGAGGAGAACGTCCGCAATCTGCCGCGACGCGTGTGTCCCAGGCGAGCTAAGAACGAGCGAGCGCAGAGACCCGGGGCTAAACCAGCACCGGAACCACGCGGATTTCTTTCCTCGATCTAGCACACCCTGTTCGCCTAGCGAGAGTCCCGAGGAAGACACCGAGGGTACCGGCAGCTGCGGCCACGCTGGCAAATCACGACTTATGCGTCTGTACCGAGCAGGTAATGATCCTCGCTGGGTTGCTCCGGCATCGATAGGACACTCACGGAAGGATAGAGGATCGGGTAGAAGATATGTCGGTCCGCCTCGCCGCTAGACCAACGAGAGTCCTCGGCTTGTATCCCCGTAATCATGGGGTGATTCGAATTCGTCCGTGGTCGTCGCTGATTCTCTAGGTTGTTCAAGATCTTCTAGAACTCTCGGCGATGGCTTCGGCTCCGTTAGCCCGGTTCCATGAACTGCGTGACGTGCATCGACGTGGCCTCTTTGCGCATTCTTTGTGATACGGTGCAACGTGACCGTCGTGTGCACCGGTTTTTCACTTTGAAACGCGGTGCCACGTACATGATCGTTCACTACCTACCCTCGGCTCGGAGCGAATCGCAGATGTCGTTCGATCTAGACCCGGTGGGAGTGGTTCGATGCAGTTGTTAGCCGGCGCTGATGGGATTCACGCCAATCTTTCGAGTTCGCAATCGATGATATATCGTGATTGAGGATTCTTTCGTAGAATCACGGTGCGCCACGGGTACCGATTCTATCGAACGCAAGAATTCGACCGGCTAGTCCTATTTATTCTTCCACAATAGTACGTGTCAGGCACTCCTGTAGGCTCTAATAGCTTCTCTCCCTGGCGCATCGATTTATTCCCTTGCTCGATTTATCTTCTCGTGGGAATACTTCCCGATTGTTCTTCAGAAGTCTCTTCAACGGTAACTACTGCCTGATATTTCACCTTCAGTAAGGGTGCTCCTCTTGAATCTAGGGAATCAGTTTGAAATCGTTACACTCGTAAGGCTCGATTGTCTCACTTCGCCGACTACATGAGAGAAAACATCTTTCGGTTTATTCGGCAGCGAATGTCTCGTCGAGCGAATGCTGTGAAATTTCTACATTGTATAGCCACGACAAACTGTATTGTTTGATCGTGATAAGGCCGTTGCACCATATAATTGCCGGCCAAATAGCGATTTAATGACGTACGAATTCCATTAACGCGTCCTCTGGTACGCTCTATCCGTAGATCAGATGATACCTTAGTGGAAATGAAGGTCCAAAATTTCGAGCAAATCGTCTTATAATCGTCTTACATATAACATACAAATGAAACATTGCTTCGGTAACTTAAGGCTTGGTTACACCGATTGGCTTTATACATGGTCACGGATAGAGTATAAATAAGTGTTTCATTGATTTCGAATTCGTTTACCCTCGCCACCCCTCTGCTAATTCAGATACTCGAGGCCTTAATGTATCGTCTATTCTGGAACCCGAGCTGCTCCGGTTCTCGATATGAAATTCTGTTTCCATTAGAAATGGATCGATAGAGGATAGTGGGAGACTGCACCTCCGTTGCTCGTCGTCGAGTTGATAAACGGCTGTCGGGTACGGAACCGTGCCGCCGCGACTAGAATTCTAGGGTGTTATTTCGCTCCGCGTGACCGGCATCGAAGGGAGGAGGAATCCCCGTGCACACGTGAGAACGCGAATATTTCATAGGGCGTCGATGAAACACAACCGAATTATTTGCTATCCACGGAAAAGTCTCTACGTTTTGCTATTGTAACCCTAGGAGAACATATAGTTGTCTAAAATATATTTTAGGTTCTATGAAAAATCTAATTTATATTGTTATGAAAGCAAATGAATAAGATTTTTATAATATATAAAATTTAAGCTTCGGTATAAATGAAAATATACTCATTTTCTCGACAAATTATTAATGGATAAAGTAACGCCTACATGTCGGAAAAAACGAAATAATGTTATAACGGTGATTCGAAAGATAAAAGTACTTCCGCGAGGAAAGAGTTTCTCGTACACCGAGTGATTAACAATCAGCCCTTATCTGTTCGAACGATTTACGTGATTCAGTTGCATCCGATGATTACAGTACGAATGCGACGCCTTGTTACAGTATCTCTCGAAAATGGATTACGTTGTGTTTTCACATAATAGGATTTCATCGACCTAACAAAACCAATCGGGAATTGGTACTGTCCTGCGATTCGGTCAAGTACTGCGGAAGAATATATTTTAAATGTTTTCATATCAAGACGCGAATATTAATGATGCCAATTTTATTTGGCAAATACAATTAATGTAGATATGCGATAAATATAAATTTTCATTCTCGGTTACGAATTTATTAACGACAAAGAAATATACTAATCATCTTGTTATACATTTTGTTCCACGGAAAGTATTTTTGAAAATGTAATAGCGGTGGCAACCAAGGATGAGCCGATCGGACCGTTGCCGGACATCACCGTCATTTGTTGCGCGTTTCGTTTGTCAGATATTGCGATAGACGATGAGGTTCAGTAACAGTACGCACAGCTTCGTTTTCGCCACTTCAAATTATTTCTTCAATCTCAGACACGTCCGCGTGCAACCCTTGCTATCATGACTTTAGCACGGTCGGTTCCGCCGAAAAGTCACCCCGACGAGCGTTAGTTGCGGCGAATTAATGAAACGCGGATTCGACAAAATTTTCTGAACAACGCATCACGGAAAACCGAAACACAAATGACCAATCCGCGTGTGTATCCTTTGTAAAAATCATCACCGATGGTCCAGCACGATAAACGTTTTTAACAGGCCCAGCGCGAACCAAACTGTATTCTTCCCACGAATGGACAAGAATAGGAAGCGCGACAAATTCGTGTCATACTTACTGTTCTGAACCGGTCCTGATGGCTGCGCGAAGCTCCTCAAATTTAAATGGTTTGGCTCACTGAACATAGGTTTGTGTGCTGTTGAACCGATGTTTTAGATCGCAAGAGAACTACCGAGTCTCCCGCGGGGAAATTCTTAACTGCAAATCACTAGCTCTGAAAGAAAGAAAATATTTGTAGAAAAACTGAATGATTCTTCGTATATCAAAAATGGATCATACGTATACATGTAAAGAGATGAAAACTGATGAACCACCGCTAAATGATTACAATCATTTTTGCAAAATATTGAACGACATTGTTTTTTCATGTAATTCACAATAAGTGGTATATCGGGAATTAGCCTCACAGAGTATACTATAGTTATTCTAAGATAGTACAAAGCTTACTAACTCTACATAATAATCTTTAGGTATCTAGATGGTTAAAGAAATATTTACGTGAACAAACCCTTTACTGTAATTTTTAGATTAAATTATAGTTTTAGGATGGTCGGTAAAACAAGGTCCATTTTGTTGCAGAAACATCCAGGATATCATCCAGAGGGAAAAGATCGGTGTACAGCAAAGGTGGCGGTAGTAGGACATTGTCCAAGCGATTTATAAACGGCAACACCATCACTTTCGCACGGTATAATCGTTTACTGCGAGCAACCTGCGAGTTAACCACTCCAACCTGGTACCCAGGCATTCTTAGTGGCACAAGCAACGGACAGGCAGCGTGTATGATCATTGAAAACCACCCCCCTCTGCTTACCAAACCGAGGCAATATCTGCATCAAGATACCACCCAACGATTTCTGAACCATCTGGTCCTGCCTAAGCACAGGACCTCAAAATTTTCCAGGTTAATTTCATCATTTGACTCTTCCACGACTATAAAATATATTGTATACATCAAAATAGTAGCATATACAAGAAGTATATTATTATATTCAAATGGTATTCATTGCCAGTCAGGTCCAACCTTGGTCAATTTTTACCATTATCCTTTCATGTGGGTATTTTTTCTATTGTAATTAGATAATTGATTAAACGCACAATCTGTTGCAGTAATAGGCATCGAAAGCTACAGTCGTTCAGAGAAACGTGACTGACGTCGGTGGGTAGTGCGGCTTGCCTTACCGCAGACAACGAGAATCACCCTGACTCGACACGTAACGAGCTACCATCGGGTAGCCATTACCTGGCAACGTCGCTGTACAGTAATCAAACTGTCGCTGGGAAGCGTGGAAAGTAGATCCAGAAGGACGAGGACGAAGACGTTACCTACCTGAACCAAGCAACGATAGGGGTCGAAGAGACCAGAGCAAGAAAGTTAGTAGACAACAACTGAATCACGGCTTGAACCGTCGCTCTCATTGCGCGTGGTTCGTCGAAACGCGTTCGCAACGACGTTCCATCTGAGGTCGTATTCGAAGGGAGTTATTCAATCAACGGGTAGGAACTGATACAACAGTCACCATGGGGAGCGTGAACGTGAATCGCAACGTGAGCGATGCGTTTTATCGCTACAAGATGCCGCGGATCCAGGCGAAAGTCGAGGGCAAAGGTAACGGCATCAAGACCGTCATCGTGAACATGGTCGACGTAGCCAAAGCCATTGGCAGACCCGCCACCTATCCTACCAAGTACTTCGGTTGTGAACTGGGAGCGCAGACCCAATTCGATTTCAAAAATGAAAGATTCATTGTAAACGGTTCTCACGACGCCATTAAATTACAAGATCTCCTCGACGGATTTATTCGAAAGTATGTCCTCTGCCCAGCCTGCGACAATCCTGAGACCGAGCTGGTGGTCAGCGCAAAAAAGTCTACCATCTCGCAGGGATGTAAGGCGTGCGGCCATCATGGATTATTGGAAAGCAACCATAAACTGAATACCTATATCTTGAAGAATCCACCAAGTCTGAATCCTGCAGTCCAAGGCAGTTCTTTAACAGAGGGAAAACGTGGAAAACGTTCTAAACGTGCAAATGGCGAAACCACCACCACCACCACCGCCACTTCTAACGGTGATCGATCTGGTTCACCGGAGAACGAGACCAGTGCAAAGGACATCGTGGTCGAGGTACCCCAAAAGATTGCTGATGAAGAAGGGGATGATGTTAATTGGGCAGTCGACGTGTCAGAGGAAGCAGTCAGAGCTCGTCTGCAAGATCTGACAGAGGGAGCGAAGGGAATGACCATTAGCGATGATCTCGATAAGACTGAGAAAGAGAGGATGGATATGTTCTATAAGCTAGTTAAGTGTCGTCGGGATGCTGGCCAACTGGACAACCATAAGGAATTAGTCGCCGAGGCGGAACGGTTAGAAATCAAGATCAAAGCACCTTTGATCTTGGCCGAGTTACTCTTCGATCAGAACATTGCTGCTCAAACCAAAAAGTATCGAGTACTACTACTCCGTTTCACTCACGATGATACCAAGGCACAGAAGTATTTAATTAGAGGAATAGAGCAAGTGATAGCCCTGCACAAAGATTCTTTGATGCCCAAAGTACCCGGAATTTTAAAGGTAAGAAGAGTTTTTGTATTCTGTACCGTTTAATTGAGCAATTTTTTACACAGTGATTATGTGCATAAAAATTATGAAATTCAAAAAACTATTTATCTGCAGCTATTTTACGACGCAGACATTTTGGAGGAAAAAGCTTTATTCGAATGGGCAAGTAAAGTTACTAAAAAGTATGTATCAAAAGATTTGTCTCAAGAAATTCACGACAAAGCTGCGCCGTTTATAACATGGCTGAAAGAAGCTGAGGAAGAGGATTCAGAATCGGAAGAGGAAGACGACGACTTAGAAGTCAGTATAAATGGAACGAATATTTTCGTTAAAATCAGTTTAGTCGTAAGATGATATATCATGATCATTTTTTTGTATTTATAGATTGAATATGATGATAGAGCCAAACAGTCATTTAAACCACAGCAGTCACCGCATGTGCAGAAACCTGCTGCTGTTAACGAAGATTCGAATGATGAAGATGATTTTGATATCGATGCCATTTAAAGATACAAACATGTTCAATAGTCGGACATGAAAAATATTATAATACTATAGAGAGAAGATGGAGAAAATGTGTCCGATAAACAATGATTAAAAAACTATCACTTCTCAGATGATACAAAGAGTCGCAATGCAATCTCTTATTATACATAGTATTTTGTTATTTTAGGCCAAGGAGTGATTATAATGCCATTACAATTTATGAAAAATTTTAACTGTTTCGCGAGTTTAGCAATATTTATCTTGTACGGTAAAAAATACTTTTAATTGTTTTTAAACTTTAAGGTAATTACGAATTACCTAATATCATTATTCCTAATTATTATTCAAAGATTTTTGAAAGGAACGACGCTTCTATGCCTTGATAATGCATCTCTTAGAGAAGTACGAAAAATGATATTGATAGTTCACCATCGTTACTGGGAAGTTGGCCTGCTAAAAGCGTTCTCTATTGTATCTATTTACTATTCAAATAATAATTATTCAAATAAATATGGTTTACTGCAATTTACAATGCTGTCCATTTAATTAAATCCATGTTGTTCTTAAAGCATAGTTTAAGAACTTATTGGTATCATTCTATTTTGTTTATACCAATGTCTTGATCCTAATGAGTTATTACTAGCTACACATTATTATGTAACTTTATTTATATACAACCGGCCGGCGTCCATGATGTGATCGAAAAGTACGGTTTAGTTTGAAAAAAGTTTAGTTACAGTGGACATAGTAACAATGCTGTTCTTCATTAAACAATTGACTTTAATGACGATACTTCTTGATAAAAAAGGGAGAAATAAAATTATCTCTTAATGTCTTGTTAAATAAAATCGAACACATAATATTCAAACATCCTACATTCTGGAAAGAATAACGTATTTTTTCGAAAGAGCGCTTGGCTATCTGTTGGGATAAAAGTGCATACAAATAAAACCATACTTACTATATGAAAAACTTTGTTCACTAAATAATAGTTTAATAAGAGTTATGAAAATGCTTTGCTAATGATGGTATGTAAAATGACTTTGAAAAAATATCAGTGGCTATTAAACGTGAGCAGGATACGTCCTTCCAAGGGGCCTCGACTTCACCGTTAATTTTTGAAGTACTATTTTGACTGCCACCTATGCTAGCTGTAAGCTTGGACGAACTAAAATTCAGTATGGCGGTTTAGAAGCGGTAATTCAAATTCTGGATTCTACAGTCAGAATGTATTAAGCATATATTCATTGAATTGCTCTTTAATTGCTGATTATCGTTCCATTATTATATTTAATAAAAAATATAAGTCCATCATCAACGTTGTAAGATTTGAAGAAATTCGATCTCAGCGTCGACGACGGTGGAGTGATGAACTTTTGGTAATTTGGCGTGAGTTCCTAAACTATATCAGTAATACTCAATCGAAGATGGAAGTGCACGAATTACAACTGCGTCGATGCGTCCTATTTTATAATTGATAAGAATTAATAACAATTTCAACATTAAATCGAAGAATGAAAACAAGAAAAGAGGAAATAAGTAACTATTTAAATTACTTAAATTTAAAATTTATGGAATATTTTGTTACTGATTAAAACGTATGTCACATACTTAGGATCCGTACTACAGGAATACGATATAAAGCGTAATCTTTTTCATGGACAGTTGAGCAATTATTTTTATTCATTACATAATTAATTATAGTATACGTATAGAAATTGTTTTATACATTTTTTCGTGCAGATTTGTATTTACAACATCAATTGCATAAGCTTTGAATGCAATGTCTGTACGAATCCTATGATTGTACCCAATGAATCATTTTGTCACCCAAAAATGGAGTTTCAGATATTCGTATTACGGCACGTTTTATAATTTGGAAGCGATGAATTCATACGGTGTGAATATTCAAAAACGAGTCTTTTAAATCTCGAGCGAAATTCTGTACAAACTTCGAAATCTGTGTACAATGAAGGTAATTTAATGAAATCATTTTCGAAATATTTATTCCTCCAAAGTTTTTCTATACTTCGAATTCCGTTAGCTATATTTGTTTAAACATTAGATTTTAAAGCATACATAAGAATATTAGATGGTATCATTGGGAAAAGAAATTCTTATAATTATTAAACAGTTAGAAATAATCATTGGCAGAAAGAATACTCATAAATACTGAATATTATAAATCAATTTATTAACGGAAATCACCTGCAGCAACAATTTATCGAAACATTCATGCTAAAAAAATTACTCCATATTTCAGATTCTACAGTTATTTTCATCAACAAATTAAATAGTAAAATAGCCAAGGGGATGCTTGACCATATTTTTAACATAGGAAATTGTTAGAAATATTAAGGAGTCAGAAATAATAAATTTATTAATGAGAGAATTTCGGTTTAATATCCGTACGGATCGATTTGCGTAGTTAAGAGTTTTTGTTGTATTTCAACGGCGTCGCACTACCACACTAACTCGGCGCGGCGTCAATTCGTTCTGAGAATTTCGGAAACGTTACGACTGCTTCGTAACAGATCGGTCGTGTTTACGATATACTCCGTCGATTGCCCTAGTCCAAGGTATTATTTCGTTGCAATATTTAATCGATATATCTGTTCATTTGGTTATTCGGTCATTTGTTTAACCGATCATTTGGCTATTCGGTCATTTTTCTAAGCGGTCATTTTACTAATTGATGCAAATGCAATACAACAATTTCTCGAAGCATTGTTGCTCGCAAAAATATTCCACATCTCTGATTCTATCAGTTATTTTTAGTAATAAAATAAACGGCAAAATAGTCAAGAGGGTGCTCGACCATATTTATAACAAACGGGGGAAGTGTCCAAGTGGGCGTAAGCGAGGGTGTAGTTTGAATTAACATTTGAATTGGTAAAGCATCGAATATTGAGATCTGCGAGGCTCTGAGATTTACACAAGCATTGTACGCGTTGTGTAATCCTCGAGTCTGAGCCTTCTGCTCCTGCTCGTTCTTGTTTCTCGCCTTCTACTCTGATTCATTTTGGTCTCTGTGGATTGGAGTCTTCTTCCACATTTGGTTAACAATAATTATTCGACATATGTGTACCAGCGTCCTAGTTAATAGTTGCGTGCGTTAGTTAAGAATCGTTTTTGTAAGAAAGGGAGCTATAATGAATCCTGGTTTCGTTCTGACTCCCTTTCAAGTCTCCAATCACAGCAACCTCCACGTGGTGAGACTTGGGCAATCGATGTAATTTTCGATTTCCAATCAGCTGTGTATCGGAAGAAACTTCAATCGTTCTATAACTAATTCGAAATCGATAATTACATCGAGCTAATGGCTGTGAATAATTACCAATGGTAATTATAATGTACTTTTTTAAGACCACCGAATTATTATTACTTGTAACGTGTTAAGTGTAAACACTCTTTCACTGTCTGAAATGCGTAATTCCGAATTTGTGCGAGAGAAAATCGCGTGATAAGAAAATTATGTGGGCGTATTTCGAAACAGTTGGTAATGAAAGCCGAGACCTTTCGTATTTCGTTCCGGGCAGTTTAAAGCAGCGTTCAAGCTAAGAAAGGTGTGGGTTAGCTTTCGCCAAGTTTTGAAAGTTTGCGGTTTTCTAACTTCTTAATCCCCGTAGTTTATCGGACGCGAGCCGAACCACGCTGGAAATAGTCAAATACCATTAGACGCGGTGCGGCGGACAGTGCGGCCTCGCGGGACAAAAATATAAAATTCAAATATTTCTTTTAGATGCTCTATCTTGACATTATCTTTATTATTATTTATAGTATTTATCAGATATGGAATGTACAAATATCAACTATTTTTCTGTATTATTGAGTGTTCTTTCAGGATGTTTTGTGCCGTTTCTGAGACATGTTAGCTTGAAGCTGAAAATAATCGAGCTTCGCCTAAAAAATGGTCGATATTCCACTTACTTCCTAGATACATTTACGTCGTTTCCATAAATATATAATAATTTTGGAGGCTCTGATATCGTTATACGAGAATATTTGGATTTTATATTTTTGTCCCGCGAGGCCGGTACCGCGCCGCATTGTGCGGCGGCGCGACGCGTCGACGCGTGCGAATCAATCCACTCTGGGGATGATTAAACGCGCTTCCAGGATCAGACATGTTCCCAGTATAGCGGGAGACAGACTCAGGTCCGCTGATAATCGAAAGGACTCAGTCGTGGATGAGCCGCGGGATGAACGAGTCGGGTGGTTGAAGGTCGAACGAACCAGTGCGTGGCGCGGAGCTTCGATCTAGTAAAGATACAAATTTTAGGATTCGCGATCAAAGTAGCTTATTAATCATGACGGACGAACTTCGGCAACCGTACCTGTTGCACGTAATTAGTGAACTTTCAAGCTGTTAGTGCCATAGGATCGATCAAAAAATTTAGAAAATTGATGAACTGTCGAAGGAAGAAACTGTACAGATAAGTCGGTGAAGTTGAAAGTGTCGATTTTGTATGGGGGATTATTAGCTTACCGTACCAGGTGGCCGGAAGGAAGTTTAAAATAACTCTAGTGCAGCATTTCTCGTTGTAATAAACAATATTCTAGCGTCGAGCGCTAACAGAAAATTATAAGAAGACGGCATACCACTACGCGAAATTTAGAGCAGTGTGGAGTACAATGTTCTTAAAGTAAATGATTTAAAAAATCCAAGAACGTTTGAAAAGTAGCATATTGTCGGAAGGAAAATAAGCACGAATTCCGAAGTCGAGACGATAGCGGCGGCATCGATCTTTTTGATGGACAACAAGAATTGACGTGTGTATATTTACCGAAAATCAACGCTTCGCTCGAGCGAGTCGAATCTTGTAAAAATATGCCGACGAGTGTTATCGAAACGAATCGATCTGTCAAGCGCGTTAAAACTTGCAACAAGAGCACTGTTGATCGGTTGAAAACAAGATTAATCCCGGAGATCGTTTATAACATGCTCGCTCAATGAAACGAAGGATCTCGTTTGTTCGAGTTCCGATCGTTTTCTCGAATATCGTGAGAAATCTCTAAGACTTGTCTGTTAAACTATCGGCTTATTATCATATGTATAATATGGACAATTAGCGTCGCAGTGTTCAAATTATATTTGTATAATTAAATGAAGTTGAGCGACGGTATTATGCTGGGTGTTACAAAGGTGCAGACATCTGTTCTAGATGAGGAGACTCCGCAGTTTAATTGGATCACGCCCGGCGCAATAAATAAAGCGATTCGTGTGATCGGACTAATCATTGCGGATAGATCGGTTGAAACGCGGGCTGGAAACATTTTGAAAGGTATTAATAGCTTGATCGTTCGTCGAGTAGAACACGATGGTCGAGTTAGCTTGTCTGTGCACCGCGGTGGTTCTTGGTAGCATCTATTTTGATGGGAATTGGTACGACATGTGAGGGAATTGGACGATTGTTATGTCGGCAGATATAAATTGATAGGATATATGTGCCAAAGAAACAGCCAACAGCGATCAATTAATTCGGGCTTCGCAGGCATTCGATATTTTTTTATCATAATTTCAATTTGACGTGTTAACACGATGAGGGATTAAAGGAATTGGATCGTTATTTAAGAACTAGGTCCGTATTGTTGTCAGGTATTTGTCCGAGAAAATGTAAGCTTAGTCGAAATGTTGTTAAAGAACACGCTTTATATGAAAATTGTTTTAAACTCGAATGTGAATAGACAATGCTTAGCTAGGTAGGTTTCTCATGCATTAATCGAAGACTTTCGATTCATTATAGGAATATAATTGAAGCGATATATCATAGATTTTTTATGAAATATTTGTCAAAGTGCGTCACGCGTAAACGATTCCATAAACGATCTAGCTGAAACTAGATCGGATTGGAAGTTAATTGCAACGTTGGATCTTATAGATAGGTAGAGAATGATGAAATGGCTGTTGTATTATATCAGCGTAAACATCCAATAATATTCGAATTAATAACCGCGACAATTTTAGCTAGAAATCCTACCTACGGACACGGGAAAGATACGAATAAAATATTCTTTTGTTGTCCATATTTAGTCGGTAACTATTGCGGGGTTACATGCATACGTATTTACACAATCTGTAACGACCTGACAGATTCAACTGAGAAAGATAAAGGTAAAGAAAACCGAGAGTCTAGTTTTATTTGACAGCGAATATATATTAATTGTCATAACAATTTGAAGAAGGAACTCCAACGCGAAGTTGAAATATTCGTGATCGTAGAACCGACTGTCGATTAGCGAAAATAGCTCTAGTCACGAGTCGCCGATAACAGAGACTCGAAGAATAGATCCGATTAAAATAGAAACTACCAATTTCCACGCGCGAACATGTAGTCAGGGACAAATATATACGGACATCTTTTAAAACGGTATAATTTTTTGAAAACTGGACTAAATGACTTTATAGAAGGGCCAATCTAGTAGACCAATTACTCTATCATCTAAGAAAATAAAATTCAAGTAATTTGATCATTATTTCAACTTATTCGATTCCTGAATTTACAGTTCGAAGATGCGATCGGAACGGACGTCGGTTTTCGCGGACTGACAGGAAATCTGGCGGTGCAGGCTCGGATTTGTAATAAACTTATTCCGCCTTGGCGATCTTCTATTAATATGTCCCCCAGAAAAACAATTTCTATTCGTCAGCTGGAACAGATGATTTTTCGTGGAGGCGTTCCGGTTGACGCGATCTATTTTCGAGATCTCGTATTGATCCCGAGGCTTTCTTGGGCCGACCAGATTGTTTAGCAACACTTAACGAGCTGTGTTCCCTCGTTCATCCACTTCTCGACCGCTTCTCATCCGCCTCTTCTCCTGTTTTCGCCTGGTTCTGACACAGTAGCCACCGTCGGGTTGTAGACGAACCTTGGACAAATAACTTTCAAACACCGCGATCGTTCACGCGGCGGCAAAGGGACGGGACGAGACTAATCGATCGATCGACGCCCCGATCAAACAGGTTGACATTAACTTGATCACCCTTGTGGGCGTATCTAGTATCTTGCACGGGTCACCAACCGAAGATGAAGTTCGTCGGACAAAGTTGGAGTAATATCGTGACCAGACGGTCAACTAATAAATTCGTTTCGAATCGTGTCCGTTAGGGGCGAGCACAAGCTTCAGGCGTCGCTTCTCGACGATAAAACCGAAGAGGGTTCGAGTACAACGAATTCCGTCGTTAGGAGTTAAATCCCAGCTAGTCATTGACCCGGAGCTGGTCGCTGTCGTCTAATCCTCGAGGACGGTTTCCACGTTAACAAGTATCCAGTGAAGTCGGTAAGATGATCTCGGGAGGTCTGAACGCGTCCGAAGATCTCGAGGGACCGATGCTGTCGTCCGTGCAATACGATCCAACGAGGGAGGACCCGGTGATCCCCGACACGGGATTTGAGAACCATTCGAGCTTGATTGTCGCGTTCCTGCAACAGGAGGACTCGTCGACTAGACGCGACCCGCTCTACATTGTGTTGCCGATCACAGTGATCTACGCGGTGATCTTCTTCACCGGACTGATCGGTAACGTGTCGACGTGCGTCGTGATCGCGCGTAACAAATCGATGCATACCGCCACCAATTACTACTTGTTCAGTCTGGCCGTCTCTGATTTACTACTGCTGCTGTCGGGACTGCCCCAGGAAATATACTACATATGGTCCCGTTTCCCGTACGTGTTCGGCGAGGCTTTCTGCATTATTCAGGGATTCGCCGCGGAGACGTCCGCGAACGCCACCGTGCTGACTATCACCGCATTCACTGTCGAAAGGTTCGTAAACGACTTTGAATTACTGGCCGGAACAGACCCGCACGATTTCAACCCCCGCGCGCAGTCAAGACTAATAGCGTAATACTGGAATGGCGGAATAACGGTACAGCGATATAGCGACCGGGGATTTCGAGAACGCGCCCCCGTCACGCTTGACACCGGGGGGAGACTGTAAGAAATGTTTTTTCCGGTGGTACCTTTTAACCTTTAACTCCACGCTCGAACAGTACGAGGAGAGACCTGCGTGACTGTCTCCATGACGTTTCAGACTCCGAACGATCTAATCATATGTCTTACTCGTCAGCGGAATTTATACAGTTCCTTGCTAAAATTATTCGATCACCTTTTAAAGAGCAATAACCTTTTCAAAATGCGGCGAAACTGCGCCGATGAAAATGCGGTTTATACCGAATTTCTAGCCATAAAAGGGGGAAAAGTATTTTGGAAAATGCGATGAATTCTATCAGAAATCCTTATCCTCGGTAAAACTGCTTAGGAGGAATTAAATAGAGTAGAAGTGCGGCGCGGCACCCTTACTCATACTTACCAAAAGAAAGATCCGTCTCGGAAGCACGAGTTTCTTGTTTTTTTAGGTACGTCGCGATCTGTTATCCCATCATCTCCCACACAATGTCAAAGTTGTCCAGGGCGGTTAAATTTGTCATCGCGATTTGGGTGGTGGCGCTCTGCCTGGCGGTGCCACAAGCGATCCAGTTCGGTATCGTTTACGAGTACAGCAACGGATCGGTCATCTTGGACAGCGCCAGATGCTCGGTCAAATCGGTTCTGATAGAGCACGCCTTCCAGATTTCGACCATGCTCTTTTTCGTCGTCCCTATGACAATGATCACGATTCTATATATCTTGATCGGCATCCGACTCAGAAGATCGAGACTGCTCACTGGCACTGGTAAGAGAAACCATCTGTCGTCGGGACTGACGCACTCTGACAGCGGCAGAGGGAAGAGCGCGGCACAAAGAAACGTGATTCATATGTTGGGTAAGCAGACGTTCTTGTCTCAAAAGTCTGTCGACCTGATTCTCCCATTTGGGGGCCATTTAAATTCGAAATTATTAAAGGAAGTTCGAAAAGAATTAGAACTATGTTTCTTTGCCGTTGCAGTCGCAGTAGTTGTGGCGTTTTTCATATGCTGGGCACCGTTTCATGCTCAAAGACTCTTGGCCGTCTATGGCTCGCAAACCAGCAAGGATGAACCGGAGGATGCGTTAGTAATAGTTTACACCATCCTCACGTACGTCTCCGGAATATTTTATTATCTCTCCACTACGGTGAATCCAGTTCTGTACAACATCATGTCCAACAAATTTAGGGAAGCATTCAAGGTATGTTGTCGCTGACATCTTCATCAAAATCATTTCCTCATAAGTGAGCGCGTACTTCACTCGCCTCGCAATTTCTTTGTATTCGCGCTTGCAATTTGCAATTTCATTCGTACGTTTCAATTAATATACGTATATGTAAATCACAAATGAATATGTAAAGTCACTCGTGAACATCTGTGTGCGGTAGCGTGTACCCAAATATGAAACACGAACAAACTGAACTGCCCATTTTAGCGGGCGGGCGAAGGGGGATATTGAGATTTAGTCGCGTAGGTCGTCAAAATAATTTAGTTGAACTAAATTAAAAGTATTTTATTTTACATCGAGCAAGTTGCACGAACTGTAGCTTACTTTCAGTCGATGCTGTCTAATCATTGCGGCCGGAAGTCGGTCACCACACAGCCAACATACAGTAGCCTCTCGAGATATCCAAGGTCTATTATCAAGCAGGCGGATGATCGTCAGAATTCACAGTCAATATCCGTTAGTGATGACAACCATAAGATGGCGGGAACTGAATGGCCAACAATCTACACCGAATTGAACAGCCTGTCGGTAACGAAGGAACAAGAGAATCAATCCGTTTTCTGATGACCATTCATTAACGAGTGCTTCAACGAGGCTGATAAAATTGCCGCCGTAGCCTGTGTCAATGAGTGCTTATTGAATATCAACGATCACCTCATGTATTCGGTGTTTAACGCGTGGTATGCTTTTTTATTTTGCACAAAAATCCGTGGTCTAGTCACAAGCGGCACGATTGAGTGGATGTAAGTAGAAGTAACGCGTGATACTCTACGCGTTCAATAACGCTACAACCCTCGTTGACGATAATTTGCCATTTCTCATTAATTAATTAAATCTAATTTAATCTAATCCAAATTAACTTATTTTAATCTAGTTTATATCAATCAAGTTAACGTTGCGATATCGACTATATATATTATTATAGTTCAATGAAAAGTAGGTAATTTGTAATGTGAGAAACGTTCGATCAAGTTCCACCTATTCTTTCCACAATGCTCGACGGTGAATCTATTTATATTGTACAAAATGTTTCTTTGATGGTAACTATAATTTTGAAAATTCATTGCGTATTCGTAAGTGGGTATTTGTTCCGTTTATAGTTCATGATAGGCAAACATTAACGTGATGTTAGTTTTAGAGACATTTACTTGCGATCATGTATTTATTTTTGTACTTTCATCATACAACTTCACTTTCTCTATTAGTTTATCCGATCGAACTAGCGTAACGTTTGTATCGCTATTATATCATATAGAACATGTGCGAGTGTCTTGTGAAAAAATAAAAAACATCAGTAATATATATATAGATATATATATTATAGAGTAACTCCTTATCTGTCGAGTGCTATCTGTCGAGTGCTATGGAACTGTCTATGCTCCAAGGAGCTACATCTGTCTCTCATTTCTAGAATTGAGTTTTTGGTCGTTTGGCGAGGTAAGACTTGATGTTGGGCAGCGCCTTTACTTTCTCCACCAACTTTTGCAATTCAGGATGGTTCTTGTTTAGTTCTGTCTCTGTCATAGTAGACAATGGGTCTGTGTACGCGGCCCACAAAAGGTCTGGCCAGGTTAACTGAAGCGAAAACAAAGATTGATTAAAATGATTATTAAAACTGGAACTACCGAGGATCTACTTCTACTGAAGTGGAAAAAATTACTTGGTTTTTATGCGAAGGAAAAAGTTGCTTAGAGTATCGCTATTATTACCATATTTCAAAACGTGGAGATCGGTCAATGTGCCCAACTACGGCAACTTGAATAAATAAAAATTTCTCTCTTAAGCAATAATTACCTTTCCTCCAACAAAGTATCCGCCGTTCTTCTTAACCTGTTCATTGAGCTTGTCAAGATATACGGGAAGTTTCTGGAAGGCAGCGTCTTTGAGTTTCGCTTTGAAAGCTGGATCTTGTTCCCAGTAGAATACCGAACATGCTATGAAAGGGAGAATAAAATAAATACGCAAGAGACACTTTTTAAGACTTCAGTTATTGGCTTTTCAATGTCTAAATTACGTTTACAACAAATAGTTTAATATTTCTTGTTAATAACGAACTCGAGAGAAGTCGTTCGATTATGTTAATCAAGATAGCTTGTTGTTATCTACAAGAAGTGACATGGTTATCAATATCAAACCATTTATTTAAAAATCCTCAATCGTTTATCTTTGATTTTTAAGGATCCAATAGGCATCTGTCGATAAGTAAAGCGCTCATATAAATAAAAAAAGCTATATAAATATATTATATAGCAAGAGCACTAAATGCGATAAAAGTAGTATACGAGGTGTGGCTATTAAATAACGAGACTGACGCTGTAAAACATTTTATTTTGATTTCATACATATTTAGTTATTATCACCTTCAATATACACCCCTCCTCTATCCCTACAACGCTCCATACGAATTTTCCATTGTTCGAAACAGTGCTGGAAGTCTTCTTCTGTCAGCTCCTTCAGGACGCGTGCCGCTTTCTCTTTCACAGCTTCAACGGACTCAAATCTTGTTCCTTCTAATGCAGATTTCTCCTTAGGAAACAGATAGAAGTCGCACAGCGCAAGATCCGGCGAATAAGGCGGATGGTCTAATACTGGGATGCTGTACTTGGCTAGAAATCTCTTGACAGACAATGCGGAATGAGCCGGCGCATTGTCTTGGTGGAGAACCCATGACTTGTCCTTCCACAATTCGGGTCGTTTTTTCCTACAGTTTCAGCAATCGCACGAATACTTAATCGACGGTCAGATCGAACCAGATTACCGATCTTTTCGATATTGTCATCCGTTTTGAACGTGGAAGGGCGACCCGGGCGTGAATCATCTTCAAAGTCCTCTCGGCCATCTTGAAAACGCTTAAACCACTCAAAAACACGTGTACGCGATAAACATTCATTGCCATACACTTCTTTCAATAAATTATAAGTTTCAGTAGCGGTTTTTCCAAGTTTCATGTGAAATTTCACAACAATTCGTTGCTCTATTGTTACACTTAACATTTTTCCGGCGCAACAAAAAAAGCAACTCTAATGCGAACGAAGGCTACGGATGTACGGATTTGTTTACAGAAGCGAGACGCACTACAATCGAAAGAGAAGACTTCACGCTAAACAACTGTCGGTCGCTAGCGTTTGGCGTATGCGTACTTCTTCTGTAGCAGCGTCAGTCTCGTTATTTAATAGCCACACCTCGTATAGTAGCATCTAACACTACACCACGTACCGTGTCTCAGATCATCCATGGTGTCGACAGTGGCGTCGATTTGGAAAGCTTCGTAATCGTTAGCACCATAGAGATTATTTTGCTTAGCGATAAAACGGCAGATTGCCTTCGACTGGTACAAAACCTTACCGTCGATTTCCAAAACTGGTACCTGACCCATTGGCATTTCTGCAAACATTTGGCATAACAAATTCATCTGTTTTGCTATTTTTATCAGTGAAATGATCAGAGTATTTTTCTTTGCACTCCCCATGTTTCCCAACTACTTTTAAATATATACTATGAACATTTATTTATGTACATATGTACTTACTAGATTTTAGTTTTGGCCAATCTTCAAATTCGATCCTGTTATCTTCGAATTGAATACCGCTTTGGTGCAACAAAAATCTTATCGGCTCGCCAAGACCGGTTAAGTTGAAGTATGTCAACTTGTAGGAAGGCATTATCTGCATTTAAAATGATTTTGATTAAAACTTCTATCTGGTCAATTATTCCCATAATTAAACGAGCGATTGCAATTAAGTTAGGATTATGAAAATCGATCCCCTAGTTCCCAAAAATTACTATTCGTCACAGCTGCAGTTACGTATCGCGCGATGTTGTTTCTATGTGCCTCATCACTTTTATTAGCTGACTGTTCCTACTGCGTATACATAGTGAATTCAAAGATCATAAGTATACTTCAACTGGTATCGTCCTTGAAATTGTACAATACATGTATATAGACAACGAACTATTTCGGACAATCATTTTGAAATTAAATGCCTCTAACGTGACATACCGCGAAGTAGTTTTATACATATTTAGAATGAATATTTTTCTACTCTTCAACTGTTTCTCTATTTTTCAATTGTTGCAAATAAAGGAGTTACAACTAAGTGGAAGAACTTCGTACAGATTCTTAATACGAAGGAAGCGTTCCAACGTTGACGAATACCTTCGACATGAATCGAATTCCGCATGATTTTCCTTGGAATGTTTCGCACGTTCCTTTTCCAATGTCATCACGTATCTAACAACGTTGCAACCGATCGCTTAGATTACATAGTACATCAGTATCAGCAATTATTGTTGCATATGCAACGGGAAGAAGAACCGCCTGTTCAAGCGATTGACACGGCTTTAATCAGTTATGTAACGGACAATACGATACTCTGGAATATTCTGAAAGGTATGTGCATTCGATAATTTGCAACTCACACAAATAAATAACTAAATAAATCAAACGATATACAACTTCATATGTTTACTTTATGTGTATTTATACTATGGGCGAAGTTGTCGAAAGCCCTACACCGCCTTCGATTTCAATGCTCTTGAACTCTGTTATAAAGGGCGATATTCTGAACAATTTTTTCTTTTTCTATTTAAGGCCGTTCAGCTTTAGTTTTCGAGATAGTAAAGGAAACTTATCGTTACTACGACATTATCTCTGTCTATGCGTACATAACGCGGCACTGTGCGCGTCAGTTTCTAGCCGTCAGTTCTCCACTGTTTGCTTTCAAACATGACTACGCACCAGCAAGGAGTATACATAACGGGTTACAAATAGTTACAAAGATATTACAAGATAGAAAAGTGGTAAATGAGTATTCTGATCTAGTTGCCACTTCCAAATTTGAATCTTGTGGAGTATGACCTCGCAACATATCAAAACATGACTTTGATACAAGACCTAACTATGTTATGTATATTCCCTAAGGATCGATGATGTCATGATTATAAAAAATGCAAAAATGACTGGATTGCAATTGTTTCTACATTTAGTGTTAATTTTGAATGAAGTTCGTTTATTAATCACTAAACACGGGTTTATATTTTTATAAGATAATTGAATAAAGACAGTAGTCAGGAATAAAATGAAACTATCATATATGTGACGGTTTTTAACACGAATCTCTAAGTTTTTCAAACAACGCAATTTCATTGCTAGATAATTTTTTTCAATTAAAAATATTTCTAACGGTAACGATTTTTATAATATAAATATACTCACAGTAGTTTAGTAAAACGCTGTGATGTATAACCTGATTCAACGACTTCTCGCGTGCTACTGATTGTGAATCTAAGTCCAGTCCAACACAATCGGCCGTTGTAAATTATATCCTGGACCTCATTCAATCCCCACCACTTTAATTCCAACACGACATGGCATACAGTGGACTGAAACGTTGGACAAGCCTTGAAGACATTAGAAACTTATTAAAAGTGTTATTTAAAACGTTTTACGTTATGGTTTTCAACTTTCATAACAAATAAATTTTTTAATAGAATAGTGGATAATATTAATGTCATTGTAAAGAACAAATGCGATATTATTCGAAAGTCAAAGAAATGATATTCATAATTTATTTACTTATACACTTGTACTTAATATGTAATATAACATAAAATAAATATTTATATATAAATAACAAAATGAATTATCAGTTTGAAAGAGTTTTCACCCTCAATTTGCACTCCTATCATAGCAAAGTGTGGTAAAAAATTAATTCACCGCACTTCTGTGCGATGTACCATTTTTGGCACAAATGCTTACTGTCAAATTCATGACAAATTCGAAGTACCGTGCGTTCGCCAGAAGTCACAGCTTGTTCAAATCCCCACTTCTGCTGCAGTCCGTTGTCCCTCCTATGATCACAGGTAGTAATCAGCTATTGGCCGAAAACGGTGTCGAATATTAACGCGGTTCGTAGTATTGATATTCGACACCATCTTTGGCCAATAGCTGATTACTACCCGCCATCATAGGAGGGTCAACGGACTGTAGCAGGAGTGGGGATGTGAACAAGCTGTACCTTTTTCTGGCGAACGCACTGTATGTCAAAGTAATTTAACTGGGAAAATGGCTAGTTTCAAATTAAATCAATTAGATTAGTTTATTAAACAAACTATTTATTTGAATACAAAAGTATAATATGGTTTTAACAGACTATATCTTTGAGTGTCTCTATGTAGTTTTTTACATATATAGAAGTTAATATCTGCTATAACAAATGTTGTAGGTATAGCAACACGTAGAGTTGTCGAAATCTCAGAGTTTTTTCAATATCTTTCTAGAGAAAATAGAAAGATATCGACTCCAGTTTCTCAACATACTCAAACTGTACTGTATTTATACATTCCATTGGGATTGTGGGCGTTTCTCAACCCAGCTCTTAATTGCTGGCACATTACGGACCTTCTCATTTAGCTGTTTCAAATTTTCATACTTCTCGATAATATCGGACTTCATCATGAAGTTCAAATATTCGAGAAGACTAACGAACGTAATGTCAGCCCAGGTCAAAGCACCGCCAACGAAGTAGCCACCATTCTTCTTTACTTCGGCGTCCAAGCGTTCCAAGTAGTATGGTACCTGTTCTTTAGCAAATTTCAGTTTCTCTTCCTTTGCGGTTTCGTTGGTTTCGTAAGAAAATGCCCCAATTTCTGAAAGAAAATTATTGGTAATTTTTGTCATATACACGTAAAATTAAAACAATATGCTAATAATAATTCATATAATCCATACTTGAACGAAGATCATGAATAGTGTCAACAATGACATCGATTTCAAGAGCCTCCCAATCATTCTTTCCAGCAAGGCCAAACTGCTTTGCCAAATAGCGAGAAATAGCTACAGATTGGGCAACTTTCTTGCCATCAACTTCAAGGACAGGAACTTGACCAAATGGCATTTCTGAAAGCAGAAAAATATAATGAAAGTTTTAATATAAAATTATTCATTAGTTTTACATAATTTTAAGAGTAATTAGCATTACTTTAACATTGTTACTTTAAAAACATTATGATTTTTACATATATACAGTTGAATTTATAAATATAAGTTATCAGTCAATCATCAGTCAACTATATTTACAGATACAGTATTATCTGCTTCAGAAAAATATATTTGATTACTACCTGATACTACATTGCAATCTCATATTGATTGAAGAATGGTAAATATTGAACTATTCAGTACTACAACAATTAATGAGAAAAATAAAATACAAGAATTAAAATTTATTGTTACCAGGTTTAAGTTTGGGCCAGTCCTTTCTGTCAAAACGGTAATCTTCAAATTCAGCACCTCCATAACTGAGCAGGAACCGAATTGGTTCACCCAAAGCTGATACTGGGAAATAAGTGAGCTTATAAGTCGGCATCTTCCTGTAATAGAAAAAAATTAGTTCATCCAGAATCGGCAGAAATTTGAAAATATATATATAATAAATTACTGTTAGTAGATTTTTGGTTTTCCCATCTCTAAAAATTAATTAAAAATACGCAGGCCCCTTTAAACTATATAATTTTATTTCAATACCAATTGAGATTCCAGATTGAAAATATATACTCTTATTCTAATTATAATATAACTAACGTTTGTTACTGTATTTTTTGTTACAATGTTACATATTCATTACTGCCGTTAGAAGTTATTGGTATGCATTTAAAAATACATATTACTTTAAAGTAACGTTAAATCACTACGATGGTGAATCGTTAATAACCGGCCGCTGTGGGAATCCATTTACAGCACTCTTTCGTCAAGTAGACAGCAATATTGTGCTACATTCCTATTAAAAATCAGTAAATATTTATGGCTTTAATTCAATAATTTTCGTAATTCCTGTAAATTAATCCTTGAATCTAACAAATAAAATACAAATCTTGTACGGAACATTCTAATTTTCAGAATGGTCTTCTTCAATGTCAAATAACCGGCTCGAACAAGGAGATGAAATATGCGAAGTATAAGTACGTAGTGTCATACAAATAAGGAAAGTAAAGTACAAATTCAGGGTAAAAGTGGTTTAAACATTAAAACGAACGAAACCGATGAAGAATAATAAGATACTTACGATGATTTTCTTAATATTACAACAAAAGCGTCGAAGAATAACGATCAGTTCTGGCTCTGAATTCTTACTGATTCTGTGATTCCGTGTTATAAGATTTTAAGAAGTTCTATCTCAGCGCCGTCGACGGTAAAGAGACGAACTTCAGTAGGTGAGGGCGCCACTCTATAGAATAATGTGGCAACAAGAGTTCGACGCGCCATCTAATGTTACTAGGTTAAGGTAGAATAATCTCTAGTCAGTAGTAGTTAGTTTTAGTTGTAAGTTAGTGGTAAGAAAACATTACTATAAAAGCCTCCCTCATAAAAAATAAAGAATCATCCCTCTCAGTCTTCGCACGGCGTTCAAACTGGTAAGACGCAGATCAAGGGAAGTGCAACAAAATACCACGTGTCTGATTCATTCTCCCTATTCACAAAAGCGTTCATCCTTGTGTGGTGGACATATAAGGCTCTCCCACTAGAAGAGTCCGCCACAATAATAAAAAGTGAAAAACCTGAGTTTCACGTTTTTGCCGCTTGGTGGCTTCAGCTGCGTAACGTAATTTTCAAATATGAAACAACATGGTGGACGCTACTTATTTTTGCGCAAGATAGAGACTAATCTAATCTAATTGGGATGAAATGAATGGTAATGATAAATGATTATGCTGTATTTTATCGTTCTTTGACACATTTCCTATCGATATCTGTTCTGACTTCGCAATTTTGTTAGAAGGAAACTACCAAAATTAGATGCTAAAGTTTGATGAACTTCTGTCCAATAATTACGTATCCGTATACCCTTTCATACATTTATTTTTAAAATATTACGAAGAAAATCTTGCATATCGTAAACAGTAATAATATTCCTTTCATTTGTCGGTATCGGTAACTATAAAGGCAAGACGCGAGACTCGAAAAATCGCGACTGAGTTTCCTGCGATGTCCATTCTCAATTCCGGGCTCCGGGACAACTAGGGAGAATTTACTGTAGTCTATACGAAGAATAAAGGTAGAACATTCAACTTACACGTGAGTGTAAACATTTAATTAACTAATGACCATGTTGCTGATGAAATGCTGTATCTAAGACATAGCATATGCAAGGACTAAAGGTATTACATTATTTCAACGATTGTATCAGAAAATAAAAATTTAATTTATTTTCGTCGTCAATACTTGATCTTTTGTCTTCAAGATAATTATACAGACGTTGTTAATGCCAATGTTAATAAAAATGAAAGAATAAAAATGTTATTAATTTATTTTTTACTTGGCATACTGTCTTTTTACTTCTTTCATGAAATATTTTTATCGTATTTACTAAAAAAGCTAATCTATTAACACTGTATGATTATGATGAGTCGCTTTGCACATGAATGACTGTGCATTTTCATAGTTCCACTTATCGAATTGGTAAATACGATTCAGATTAGCTATTTCCAGATAGTATTAATGTCCAGTAAATTGATGCTTCTATTAGTGATAATAATCTGTTACTATGATATAATTACAGAATATGTTTGACGAAGCGTTTTTTCAAAATTTCACAATGATGTACTGTATTGCGTAAAACTAGAAGTTTCCATTAAGATATACGTATTAGAATGATACGATGTAGTCAATTCACTTACGTAAAGAAACATTAAAAAGTAGGTACAATCTACCTGATCAATTTTTACCACGAATTATGAATCACTCTGTATGTATGCGCGCAATTTTGTGCCTCAGTACATTTTATTAGAATCAACGTTTACACATTCTACATTTTCTAGAATACAGTAAACAAAAGTGTGCATCAATAAATAAATTATTTGTGGGAAGATACGTTACCCCTTTTCTTCGGAGAATTTTTATCAACTATCAAAGATATTATTGTTATTTTTCAATGTATTTGCAACTATTCGCTACTTCCGTGTTCTTTCCCTGACAGTTTACCGCAGACTGCATCGCTATTCCAAGAAAACTTGTTCACAGAGGCGATATACAATGGCCTTTCATCATCGAAAAATATCTGTTGTTTTTTCGATTGTGCCCTGCATAATTCAGAGTCTCTATACATCATTTTGAGGAATATCAATGGGGTTCCGACGTGCATCATGTTATTTATTCAAACACCAAATCGAAGATCAAAGACCAAAGATCGAACGAAACCGATAACTTCCCACAGAAATTGTTGAGGAAGTACTATGCAATACTCGAACTTCCGATTTACTTCAGCACTGCTATATTTAGTAAAGATGTGTTTCCAGCTCCTGTAATTCCATTTCGATATTTCCAAGTATCTAGTCAGGCTCTGTTCCATCGCGATATGGTGCGTTAATTCTCCAGTATTTAATTACAAAATCCTCATTAATCGTACAAGGAGTTCATACTTATGTGCTGTGAGCGTACAAAATAGTACAACCATATGTATTATGGATAAAATGTTACGTTACCCATTTCAATGTGCAGTTCGGAATTAAAAATGTGCACCCGCGAAGAAGAAATATTAACAAGAACAATCGTGTCACCTTACTAACGCACGCACTGCCTACGATTAACGGATATCAATTGAGACCAAGGATTGTAAAGAATGTGACGGTAGCATACAGAATTATGAATGAACTACAAGCTTTCAGTTCTCAGAGTGGAAGCAGTAATTGCATCCGAGTGCATAGCACTTGTTCATCATAATCGAACCCTGGCAAATGCCAGTAATGTTACCATCCCCACCTTCTAATATTTTAGTATGCTCAACTTCGCTATTGTCAGCGATGTGCCGAAGGGTGGATAACAGTCATCGGCGAAAAAAGAACCAAATCAGCCGGATAGTTGTGTGTAGATCGCCAGCCACCTTAAAATCACGATTTTTTTTTTGGTATAATTAAACATAATGCAAAAATCCAACGATTTTTCCATAAATTTGACGATTCCATTTCTGAGGTACTTCGGCTTCTGGATGTCAAGTGGACGCAATCGGGAAACATTCTATTATTTTGCATTGTTTATTTCGTATGTTCAAATGTCTTTTATCACATTTGGCTCGATGTACGAAATTTTGTTCCATTTTCCAGATTTCACTGTGAGTATTCATTCAGATTTCAGTTCCAAGAAAATCCATCTACTTATCTATTGTATTTATTGTATCATTATACACAAGCAATTTATTATATTTATAGTCATTATTGAATTTATTTATAGACATGGCTCTACTACGTAATTACTTTTGTATCGGCATTTACTAGTTTTTTTAAGCTCAGTGCTATACTTCAACACAGGAAGGATTTTTTTCACTTGATCCTTTATTTGCAAAAGAATTTCTTAAACTCGAGATACAACGATCATGAGAGGAGTCTGTTGGCGACTTGCAAGCAGACTTCCAAGCTTTTCATCTGTACCTTCACCTTTTTTACTTATACAACGATGATTGGCTATGTTGCGGGACCGTTCTTTGGTTAGTCATTCTTTTAATTATTTTCGTCTGTATCTTTTTTCAGTTCATGCTAATGCTCGGATTTTGCTGGTTCATTATGGCGCGAATTAAGTTTTAAAAGGAAGTTGAGGACGAGCGTCGGGGGATTTTCCTGCAGTTCTTACAATCCTACTATAGTAAATTCTCTCCAATTATTCCTCAGCTTGTGAACAAAAGTGGGCAATTAGGGAAGAGGAGGTATTCGAGCAAAATCGGATTGTTCGAGCAAAACCCGAGCGTTAGCAATCTCTCTATACATCTCCGATGTGAGTCAGTATTGCAAGATTCGAGTTGCGACACAACGCTATTGAATGTTAATTGTTATCATTGTTATTACAGAAAATAGGGGAAGAAATGAGTCGGACAGGATTTTAGTTGTATCTGTGTGCATGGATGTATTCTCTCTTTCACCGTATTACGAGATTATGTATGCTACCCAGGTACGGCTATTCAATTGTTTATCAGATGTAGATCATTAATATTTAACATTGAAAATTTAAAGGATAATAGTTTTGCCATAGATGCATAAAATTCGCTGTTTCTCAATAATTGTTAATGCAATATTTCTGTTTTGTGCTCTGCTTCAGTACAGATCGTTTGCATAGTCAAAATTGCCGTGATCTACCATAGCTACGACAATTTTCTGTGCATCATGAATCTACACGTAGCCACGCAATTTCGTATTTTGCATCACAGACTCGAGAGCTTGGTGAGCGATTACTGTTCGGGGAGAGTCGTTCAAATCACTTCAAATTCGAATTCGAACGGATCGCATATTGGTGCGGAATGTTACGCCAAATTCAGGAACTATATTAAACAGCATCAATCTCTACTTGCGTACTGCAAAAAGCTTAACAAAGTGTTTAGTATTTATGCATTAGGACAAGTTATATTGTTTACACTGATATTATGTCTCGACGCGTATCAAATACTAATGGTTAGTTGTAGTAGAATCTGATTACAATCACGAAATTCTTGTTTTGACCCTAATTACAATTTAAGTTTGAGTAACTAATAAATGTGACCCACGCTTTATAGGCAGGTGTGCCATCTGCGAGGAAAGTAACGTTTGTGTTTCACATGCTCGGTTGTCTCGCGCAATTGTTAATGTTTACCTACAGTTGCGACGGGTTGATCCGAGAGAGCGAAAAAATGGCTACGTCGGCGTATACGATTCCGTGGACCCATTTTCCAATGAACAAACCTGGAAAACTGATGCGAGACAACTTGAAATTTCTTCTCCTGAAATCTACTGTACCTTGTCACATCACCGCCTACAAATTCTTCCCTGTTTCGCTCGAGACTTACACTAAGGTAATCGACGCAATGTATTTAATAGCAGTTTCAAAAAAGTTAACTAAGTTCATGTTTCTATTTCCTGCAGGTACTAAGTACCGGAGTATCATATTTTACTCTGTTGAAGCAGAGCACTGAATCCGACACGTGAACATGTTTTATCCTTATTGTGTAGAGTACAGACATTATTTTACAATCATTATATAGATGCATGGGAATCTAAAAAAATAAGATGGTTTAATCATCTGAAAGAGTATATTATAGTTATAATGAAGTATTACTTTGTTATTATAGTGAACTAGTGTCACCAATGAAAGATATATTTACTCGTTGAATAAAAAAAATAGAGCCAACAGCAACGTGGTGTTCCCAGGCGGTCACCCATCCAAGTACTGACCACGCTCAACGCTGTTTAACGGCGATGATCTGACGAGAATGTGATATGGCCGTTGGCCGATGTAAAAGCGGTAACGACATAATTTCTTGTCATACTGGTGTATATCCTGTGCTATAAATTTAAATAAGTATCAACGCTAGAGCAGAGGACAAATTTATTTGTTTTGAAGTCCTAAATTTGTACCTTAAGTTCGACAATTTAACCCAGGAATACCCTGTATATTGTAATTGATGCTTCTTAAAATTAGAATACATGAACATAGAGTTAAAAATAGAATAGAATGTTACGTAAGTAAACTTCACAGGTATATAGTGATTTTTGCAGTAATGGGGCCTACTCCTACATGCTTTGAGGAATGAATCGTCAGCCAATCAGGGCAAAGAAACTTTCTATGTCTACCCTTGCTAACAGATCAAGCTGCGGCATCGAGGAGTGCAAGAATAGGTCCCATTACTGCATATGTTCATAAATCAACAGTAACAAGAGACTGTTAAAGATATGTGATGATGTTTGCTGTTAAGTAATATCTTTTTGAATTGTTTTTATACTTATGGGCGAAACTGATCTAAAGTTCATAATAAAAGAAAAAGAAAACTTAGTGGGTAACGGGACCACGGTGTAAGCTGGACCTAACGTTTATTGGTTGGCAATGTAAGCCGTCCTTCATATGTTAGACGACTAATGTACAAACAATATGTGCAAAAAATGAAATTTTGCTACCAGTATACGTAAAGAAAAGTATACTAATAACGGATTTCTATTATTTATAAAATTCATTCTTACACATCTATCTAAAAGATATATTTACATGAAAATTAATAATCTTACGTTGGCAGTTTGATAAGAGGGACTGATTTTACTGTTTCCCTGAAGGCGGGGTTACTTTCCGCAGCAGTGTGTTATATGTATGTAATAGATAACCTGTTCCGCCGAGCCAATAATGTTGATAAATATTCGAATTTGACATGTGCTACGTAATAACAGATAAGTTGCGGTAAACAGAATCATGTGAAAAATATTTGGATTGTTTGACGACATCCACGCAATGCAGTTCAAGGCTGAATTTGTAATGTGATCCTATAAACTATAAAAAGTAAATTAAAGAGATTTTAAAAAGATGACAACTGAGCGGAGCGGACACGATCATTCTCTTGCGATTCGACAAGAAATACAACGTTTTGAAAGTGTTCATCCATCGATATACGCTATTTATGATTTAGCAGATCTAATTTCCGACACACACATAGCGAAACAAATACGTGAACATGTTGTTGCGATCGAAGGTACAATACGTAATAAAATTTTTAAAAATATTTATATATTTTTTTTATTTTCGTATTTATTTTTCCTTTCTGAAATCGTTCTATATTATAGATTCGTTCATTAATAGTCATGAATGGACATTGGCCAGAGATGTGCCAGAATTACATTTAGGAATTATTGGTTCACCTGACTCAGGCAAATCAGCTTTAGTTCATAGATATCTGACTGGTTCATTTATGCATGAAGAATCTCCAGAAGGTGGTCGTTTTAAGAAAGAAGTCTTTATTAATGATCAAAGTTATCTTTTACTAATTAGAGATGAGGGTGGAGTACCGGAATCACAAGTACATAAAAAATACATACTATATTAAACAATCTATCTATTTATGTACTCATGTGTTGTACATATTATTAGCTAATATGTTTTGCTCAATACTTATCCCAGACATTATTCATTTCAGTTTTCTGCTTGGATAGATGCTTTATTACTCGTATTTAGTTTAGAGAGTGAGGAAAGTTTCTCAATAGTTTGCAGTTTTTATAATAGAATGTGTTCATTTCGAAATATGTCAGAAATACCAAAAATTCTTGTGGGAGTACAAGGTAAATTTCCCTTATTCTTATAGAATATATTTTATGGTATAGTTTATATATTTGTCTCGCTATTTAGATTCAATTAATGACTCTAATCCTCGGGTCATAAAAGATGTTAGACCACGAAAATTGGCATGCGATCTAAGATGTCCTTATTATGAAACATGCACTATTTATGGTTTGAATGTTGAAAGGGTATTTCAAGATGGTAAGTATGTCCATATTAATTTTGATATTTATTATTATTATGAATTATACTTATTATTATTATACTTATGAATTTCTAATACATAGCTTAATTATATATATGCAAATTTTTTTATTCTGATAGTATTATGAATATTACAGTATGTCAAAAAATAATACAACATATATCTGTCAAACATTATCGATGTAATGGACAACAGATAGCAGCAGATAATGAAACAAAGTGTCCTGGTCCAACCATTGCAAAAAATGTACAGCTCCTTGCCAAAGACATGGAAGCAGCAAATTCATCAAAATTGAATGTAAGACAATATATAAAAATAGAAACTCTGTATGTAAACTGTATGTAATCAACTACGTTGTCCCCAGACATCTGACAAAGAAGAAGATTCTAGATCTTTACACAGCAGTTCTACACAAAATGATTCTGGATCAGTTGGTGATAATTTTCATAATATGCAGAATCAGCATACAGATCTGAGATCTTCGATTTTAACTCCAACTACTATCAGGTATAATTGTTATTAAAAACTATAAATTTATCAAATCTAGTACTATCATCAGATGTAAACTCATTAAATGTACATACTATAGGAAATTTAGAAGAAAATCTAACATCTTTACACCATCGAAAAAAGAAAAATACAACATGGGTGAAATGGGTGTGGGCAGAGAAATACCAGTGAAGCAAGGGTATTTATTTAAACGAAGTAGTAAATCATTAAAAGAATGGAAGAAGAAATATGTTACATTGTTGGAAGATGGTCGTTTAACTTATCATTCCAGCTTACACGTAATTACTATAGAATTAGTGTTATTTTTAATGCTGTTATAGTGAAACTTCTCTTGTAACATTATGTAATATTTATTATTTAGGATTATATGAACGATGCTAATGGTAAAGAAATATTGCTACAATACGTAACTGTAAAAGTGCCTGGGAAAACGCCTAAGGGTTCCAAATCATCCAATACCCAAGGTATATAACAAATGATATTATCAATTTTAAGTAACTATAATAATTTATGTTTCAATTTGCAGAAGACAGTTTTGAATTTTCTATAATTTCATTAGAAAATAAGACTTGGCATTTTGAAGCAAATAATGCTGAAGATAGAGACAGTTGGATATCTGCTATAGAGCAACAGATACTTTCAAGTTTGCAAAATAGTGATGGTGATAAGAAAAATGAAACTGATGCTTTCAAAATGCATTGCATAAAAAATAAAGTGTCAGGAAATGATGCTTGTGTGGACTGTGGAGTACCTAGTAAATAATATATCAACTACAAAGAATTTAGTACTTGTGTTCATTACAATTTTTATACTGTTAATCATGTTTTAGATCCTGATTGGGCTAGTTTAAATTTAGGTGTACTAATGTGTATTGACTGCTCAGGAATACATAGAAATTTAGGTTCACACATATCGAAAGTTAGGTCATTGGATTTAGATGATTGGTCGTAAGTGCGATAATTATTTCATCTAAAACATAAGCATTCCCCAATTTAAATGATGGCATTATTATTAAAAGCAATTTGATTTTGAGGATACAATTATACGAATTTTTGTGGACATACCTTCATGTGCATGCATTGTTCTATAGTATAAAATAGCTCTATCATTACTTTTAGCGCAGGTCAGTTAAGTGTAATGTTAGCTCTTGGTAACGATATAGCAAATAGTGTTTGGGAATATTGCTTAAATGGAAAGCAAAAGCCAACTTCGGATTCTCCTAGAGAAGAGAAGGAGCAGTGGATCAGATGGAAGTATGAGGACAAAATGTTTCTGCAACCAATTAATCCGAATATATCGTTAGGAAAATTGCTTATTGATTCAGTTTGTCGGTAAATATTTTTTTATTGCAGTAGGCATTTAATAAGTATTTATTAAGTTTAATCATTTTAATAATCTTTGTTATTTTTAGTGTTAGATATTTAGTTACTTATTGAATGTCTACTATATATTTAAATGTGTAGTCTTAGATAACTAACCTTTTCTGTTAAAAATAATGTAGAGGCGATATGAGAGCATTTACGTTGTGCTTGGCCAGATGTAGTTATGAGGATATTAATATGTCTGTAAGTATGGAAGATTTAAGGACACCCCTCCATCTGGCTTGTGCCACAGGCAACTTGGCTATGGCGCAATTATTGATATGGGTATGTGTTTTTTTTATTTTACTTATTGTGTGTAAATGTTGTACTGTGTTAGTACATGTATTAAACTATTGCAGCATAAAGCAAATCCACATAATTTAGATCACGAAGGACGCACGTGTATGTCCTATGTACGAGCACTCGAAAGAACCCTTGACAATTCGTCAGATTCTATGGAAATGCAAAAACTTCTTGAAGTACTTGAACAAGCTACTGTCTCTGGAGTAGATGATGTAGAAACATCACAGTATTAAAATTGTTCGTATTTCGTACTTATTGCATGTGGAGTCATGCTTTAATTAATAGCTTATAAATGATATAACTTTTTTCAATTAACAGTACTGATACTCAGAATTGCAACCAAAGTATGTTAAAAAGAATTTTAAATACGGAATGGCCTATTTCGATAAAGTAGCATTCTGTACTATGTGAAAGAAAATTCACATTGTATGTATTAGTGTATGTCCTTTTTAATGTTGGCTATAAGTTTCATAAGAAATTTGACCACATATTTTACCGAATATAACATACTTTGCATATATATTTGTACATTAAAAAGTAGTTTGAATTGAAAATGATCATACATATTATTATTATATATATATATAAATATATTTAATGAGGTTTAGGTCAGTGAAAGTAAATGACTAATAGTGAATTGGAGTGTACATTATCAATGACTGAGAGTACAAACACTCATAAATCTAGTTATATTTATACAGCGAATACATGAAATGTATTTGAAGAATTATAATTTTTATTTTATTAATTATGAATTAAAAATGTAATTACCTCACAAAACGTTTTTGTTATCTTAGACCTCTTGAAATATCTGCTTATCCTTCGTAAGTTTTATGTCTATATTTCTTATGGGTCTATAAAATAAAGTTTCATTTAAATTTTGTAGATGAACAAATTGCATTTGTAACATAAAATGATTCTTGAATAACACTTGTGTCATCTGAAAATGATATACATACAAAATTTATTTTCGATATATGCAGATCTATGTATCTTGCATAAAAAACTTACCTAATGAACATTCAATTGTTGGGAATATGGGCATTTGACTATAATATCTAATAGTTGTTAATTTTGATAATTTAGACTGGGAAGAATGAGAAATTCTACGAGTAGTTGGAACCCTAAAAGCAGTATGTATATAATTGTACTCTGATACAAAAACAGTATTTTAAATATTAAACTTACTCGTTATTCAAATTATTAATGGTTGAAACTGGAAGTAGAGTGGTTAAAGTATAAGTTGTGTTTTCATCTAAATTATGAAGATTTTGTATTGGTGATTCTGCACAAACGTATTGTTTAAAAGCACGTAAAAATAAAGACCTCAGATCATCAACAGAACATACTAAATGCTCTTGAAATAATATCATAAATTCCAAACATACATGAATTTGTGCTAAACATACTAATCTTTTCCTAGAAATATTATTTCAAACTAATTATATCATATATGCAAGTCATAATTAAGAATCATATTATAATCTTGGCATACATACCTATATTTATCAACTATAAATTCATTACATTGAACATTGCCCAATATTTCTTGGATATCATGTAAGTCACCGAATCTTGAGTTCATTAAAATGTACATATAGTCTCTACATAATTTTTCAAAACCCATGTCAATAACATACTCTAATGGTAAACTACCTGACAGTAAATGCGAAATTATATTATGTTGACTTAAATTAGCAATTGCTTCAGCAAATCTTGTTGAATTTGTTAAATTTACCTAGTACATATTATTAATTGTATTATTATGTATCATATAGATTGGTAAAAATAATTTTTTTAGTCATTCTTGTTAATCCATACCTGTGCAAAATACTCATTCACTGCAACCTCTTTAAGAACAGTGTGTATACATTTCGTCATTTCAAAGTAATTTGAATTTTCTAAAAGTTTAATTTCGGGTAATAAATAAACATACAATGGTATTATTTTTCTTATACAGGGTATACTTACTAATAAGTAGATCCCACAAGATATCAGTAAGATCCAAATTGTATCTAAATGGGAGATTTTTTAAATAATCTTGAATTTTTATAGTATTTTCTAAACTTTCTTCGGGTACAAAATTGGCCTCTTGCGCGTGAGTATTACCAGAAACTCTGAAACTGTGGTCTCCATTGAGCAGTAGGTTTATATTATTCATTACTGTGTTATGATCCTATTTTATAAATAAATAGCGTAGTCAACAGTTTTGTATACTTCCTATATATTAAAAAAAATTAACTTTTTAATATACTTCTGCATATGGACTTGTAAAATTTTCTGGAAATTCCAAAGGTAAGGGATTATAAGAAGAATTTGTTTTTTTCTTGAAATCTTCCACTATATTCAAATACTGGTTCAACAACAGTAGTTGTGTCCACAGCTCTTTCAGAGGACTATCATTTAATCCAGTTACTACTTGAGCAACCTAAGAACAGTACAAGGTATATATAATTTGTTTAACATGCACACAACCTTTATCTTACCAAAATATTTTTTGATGCTCTTGTGAAACGATACAGGGATAAATTGGAAGTATAGACTTCTACACTTATACTATTTTGGAATTTACTTTTTGTATTTTTTTTCCAATCTACAGGTTCTTCTCTTTTTTCAAATAAATCGAAGGTGTTACGTACATATGTAACAACCTACACAGAACAGACATAATTTATACTGAAAATCATGGCACAACTTTTAAAATCACTGTTATATCCTTTTTATATTCTGTATATTTAGCACCTACATTTTGCTCTTGAGCACGTGAAAGTCTTAAATGCTGTTCAAATGTTGATGATGATTCCTTAATAGTTTCAAAAGTTTCAGTGCCATCTGAATAAACTTCAATCGTAGTAAACCATTCTTTTTGAATATTTGTACCTAGTAATCTGGCTCTTTTATTATCATTACCATTACAAAGAGCAAATATAGGAGGAAATTCATCTGTGAGAAGTTCTATGCATGCATTTAATGCATTACTGAAATAAGACTTTTCAATTAATATAATTGATTATAATAAATTTCTAGTATAATTGGCATAAATTTACCATGCTTCTGGTCTGCTTAGTGGTAAATATTTTTCTTCCCCTCTGAGCCAATTTTGTTTTATCAAAATAATGCTATCTTCGAAATTAACATCCTCAAATGAATATTTTAAAGGTGATCCAGTAACATCAAATTCTGAAACTTTTATATTACCAAATTGTATATTATTTTTGTATATAATTTAAAGATTTTATTATTAAATTTACCGTTCGCACGATCATCATTAATGTATTCAGAATAATCATTAATATCGTCTGTACACCGCTGAAAATAGAAAAGACAAAAATAATAATATGAATAATTTTTTGATACCGTAATCAATTATTAGTTAACATACTTGTTTATATAATATTATACAAGGAGAATCTTTGTATTCTGGAAATAGTCGTGTCACATATGATAAACAAAGTTTACTTATTTTTATAGAAGGATCTAATACTTTTCGTAGTACCTCGATTTCATTCATTTTTAATAAAACTTAAAAATAATAAACACTGTGCACCGGTTAGCGTTATAAAATTTGAAGAATTTCTATCTCAGCGCCATCGACGGTAGAGGGACGAAGGTATATACAGTATTAAGGAGATAAGTTCACTAGAGACGATTGTGTCAAAAACAAAAACTCATTATATTTATTTTACATGAAATGTTTAAAAATGTCGATTTACAATAGGAAAAATATATAAAAACATCGTTAATATACGAATGCAGATAAAAATAAAACGAGACACTAATTCAACACATGGTATGTGTACAAAAATATTTATTAAAAAGTCAATGATATTGTATTGATCAATATTATAACAATATAACAATATTTCAGATAAAACTTAGCATTATTATATGCAGCAATCAATTCCTTAGTGTAATACTGATAATAACAGAAAATGCACGAAAGTATTGATGATATATGCAAAGCTATCGATGAAAATTTATTGCGAAATCTGGAGCTAATGGAAGAGAAAATTAATGTTAATGTTCAAATGGAAAATATGTTGCGTGATGGCCATATAGAGCTAGCTAAAGCTAAGTATATACGTGGAAAAGAGTGTATAAGCGTTTTACAGATTCCTGATGATGAAGAAAAAGTAGTTACATTATTTGAATTAGAAACCAAGATGACAGAAGAAACTGGCAAAATAATTCCAAATTTTGATATAACTTTAAAAAAGGTAGATGAAGATGGAGATGAAATTCCAGATCCCATAAAATGGTTTGGTGTTCTAGTTCCACAAAGTTTGCGAATTGCTCAAAAACGTTTCCAAGAAACAATTTATCTTGCTGTAAGATCAGCAAATATACAAGCAGAAATTGCTTCTGTATTAGAAAAATTAAAGTCTTTATATTTTTTGAAACATGCTTATTGTCCAATAGATAACAAAACTTAAAACCAATTGTAAATATCTAGAAGACATTATATTTTAATACCTACCGTCGCTTTTAATATATACTATCATTATAAAAGACATTACTTGACTTGTAAAGTTAATATTATCTCACAAAAAGCTTCCAACAAATTAACCCTCAAAATATCTCCAAAACAAATGTAATACTAAGTTGTTTTAAATAAATTATATTTACTGAATTAGTAAAGAAATGAAAACAAGCTTCATAATGCTTACAGTGATTACAGTGGAGTAATAAATGAATACATATTTTTTACATTTCTTTGAAATTGATGCACTTTTATGGTAGTGGGGAAATGATTAAAAAATCGTGAAAGAAATAAAAATATAGTTTCACCCTTTACTTTTTTTTTAATATATATCAACCTTCGTATTTTTAATATTTTTCAAGACATTGCTCATCATATTGATCATTACCGATTGATCTACGAACTCGCGCAAAATTACCAATAGTTCATCACTGTACCGTCGGTGGCGCAGAGATAGAAATTCTACAAATCTTACAACACTGCCTATATGTACCTCGTCTGTGTTTACATCATTGTCCTGGCCCCTGGCGCGACGCTACTGGCAGATTATCAGTCAATTATCGGTATTGACAATTTACTAGATTTTAATAATGGCAGTTAAAGAGAAACATTTAGAAAATTCTGCTGATGAAATCGAATGGAACGTCGAAAACGAAATTCAATTATTTTTTGCAATGAATGGACATAAACCTGTTGGTAAGATTTGATATAATCAGGAATAGAGTTTGTATAGGTTATGTTTACATTAACATCACATAAGAGCGAGAATTAATAACATCATTACTAAAAAATATTACTTATCTTCTATAAGATTTTATCAAACATTTGTTTTCGTAGGTGTAAATAAATATTTCCACATGATCTGTATATGGGAAAAGTTTCGTGCTGCTATACACAAAGACATATCGTTAAAAATAATTTGGGATCATTTGGAATCTATGTATGACCTCATAGCATTGGTAATTATTAATGTATTTAAAAAATCATATGTCATGGTTACCAGTATAACTAAACATATAAGTAAATCATTTCAGGATGATATGGAAGATTTACCATTCCCTAGTCAAGAAATAGATTTCTGTTTACCTGAACAAGAATTCTTGGGAACAATTAAAGCTAGGAAAAAAGAAGAACCAGAATTTAAGCTAAAAGAACAAAGGGACAAATATAAGGAAATGAAAAAAGAAAAAGATGTTAAGGATCTTATGAAAAAAGATACTATCCTTCGTGATCTTAAAGGGACTAAAGATATTGATAAAAAGAAGGAAGAGTTTAAAAAATATGTTAAGGATATAGAAATGAAAAAAGACAAACTTCGAGATATGAAAGATATACGGAAAGATCATAAATCTTCAAAAGGGAGAACTAAAGGAAAAGATGATCTTGAAGAAACAGGTATGTATTCCTGTTTAATATAATTTTACATGTGAATAGGATTTATTAATTCCTTCTTCTAGTGTCTAATGGAAAGAAAGAACGTAAAGATTCTGATTCAGGCCGCGAAAGCTTAAAAAGAGGTCCAAAACGGCCAACTAGGCAGAGTGTTGATAGCACATCTAAAGCATCTCCAAGTCCACGTGATACACCTCCACCAAAGCGTAGAAGGATATAACAACTTCTGACAAAATTGTGTTTGTTACTTATATATGTGAACAGTTTGTATTTCAAACTTGAGTCAAAGTGTGATTCATGTATCTAATATACATGAATGTGAAACATGTAA
>CM052151.1:4428114-4525844 GCA_028455555.1 Augochlorella aurata | reverse complement strand
AATTGATAGTGAAAAGTATATATTTTGAAACTAAAAAATATTTGTTCTCTTCAAACATAAATACCGCAATTTATTATTATAATTTATTTCTTAGCGCATAGTAGATGGCGTTTGCTGTGCTTAAATTCAATTGCACGCGATGCGGAGAATTTGGACATTCTAATTTATTCATAATCATTGTTTTCAATGCTGGAATTGTTTATTTAAAAACTTATTTATGAAAAACATGATAAAGAAATGTAAATGATGTTTCTATGTAGATTCGCTAAGGAATACAATGCCATTCCTTGTATAAATTTATTCATATCTAAAATTAATGATGGGACGTTATTTGATTTGTTAAGATTAGGATCAATTCAACCGTAACATATATTTAGATTTTATGATTTCATATAGTGCTTTCTTTTATATTTGCCATATAACTGTATCTTCACCTGAGAATTTGTTCTGTATTAATAGTTACTGTTCAATACATATTTGGACTTTTAACTTTGAGAAAGTGTTTCACATATTTTTTCGTAAATTGCCATGCTTCCAAAACTTTTTTAATTCTATATAAGATATAATTAGATATAAAAGAAAATCTTATCTACTTTGAAAACATCTTATGCTTTAACAATAACAAATATACAATTTTACTATTTATTACACTATTAAATAGCTTAGAAATAAAAATTCAATTGGACGTCACATAATGACGTGCATTCAAATGTTATGATTATATTGAGCAGCATGAGAAAAGATCATTATTTTGTGTATACTATGTAACTATTAAAGTGTTCTAACTATTAGTTAATCCGCAAAGTAAATTGTTATTAGAATTAAATTTTACAAATTTATATTCATCCCATGAAATTTAGAAACGTGTATTCAAAGTTAGAAATCCACAGAGTTCAAATTTGTTGTATAGTACAATGTAATCCTCAATATACATGATTATATAATTTTCTTATTTTTGTAGTCGTTTTAATTTATATTAATATAATGTATTCAAATTTCATCATCATAATATTAAGAATTCCTTCGATGATTTTAAAAGTGTTTCATTTTTTATAGCTCCACAATATGTATTTGTACTTATATCAATTTTACAATTCTGTTAGTTTTTTTTCAATACAATAGTAAGTTATAAGGCCTAATGTTTTTCAACCGCTATGTCTTAAATTACATGATTGTTGGTAATTATTTATAAGAATATGGTGGAAAATGTTTTCAATATATTCTATATTTAGTGGCAACATGATTCAGTATCACTTATAAAGAGACAAATTTAATTAAGTAAGAATGTATGGGATGTATTCAGAACGTATTTTCAAGTTTCAATATTTATGCTGTTACATGGCAACAAATTGCAGAAATTCATCATGTAGAAAGCTTCAATTACTCTATAATTGTTATAACTAAAATGTTGTCTTTAAATGCAATGTATTTATAAAGTATAGCAGTGTTGGTCAAGTGTTTAGATCATTAAGTCTCTGCCATTAGGTAGTATCAAGAAATGGTAATATTTTTAGTATCATAAAAAATAACAATAATACTTGTTGGAAAATATTAAGTTCTAAAATGTTCTTTAATACGTAATCCACGTCAAAATTCAGCAATCTAAGTAACACACTACTCAAGTACAAACACAATAGCTTAGAAAACAGCAACTAAACTTTTATCATAGTTTATACATTCTGATTGTATACAAACATTAGGTATAACGTATTTCTAGAGAAAATTTCTAGTCTTTAAAATCGTAAAGTGACATCTCAAGTACATTTGCTTTCAGTGATAAATATTTTTGACATTTTCAGTAAATTATAAAAACTATTATGTGCTTCGTTTCAACTTTGCATCTCGGGGTAAAAATGAATTATTTCGTAAAATACTGAGCTAAAAATACTTGTACTTGTTTAAGTATAATGAAATATTTTTTGCCATAATGAAAGTGGACCCTGACATACGCTAATTACATGGTTACAAAAGCACCCATTTTAGCAAATAATATAATTACATTCTCAAGTACATACATATACTGTACGTCACGAATAACTCTTTACAATCAGTTAAAAATTCGTTTTTATTCGTAGTTCCCATTTTTTCAACAATAACGTTGAAAGCTAGCAAAGCTTTAGAAGAAAAATATGTTCTGGCTCGAAATGTTGCGTACATTTACGAATTACCTCTCGAAAATGCCAGCTTTCGAGTACTTGTTTGTTTCGTGTCATAGTTATGTTATTTCCCATATTAATCTCCAAACTAATATGGAAATATAATTGTGTTGGGTAACGAACGTTGACACTAGTGTACAACACTGAACAACATAATCAATCAACTAACAATATCCTTAAGACATTTACTGCCACAGATTGGTGGAAAGCGTTTGTCCGGAAAGAGTAGTAGTAGTAGTCTTTCCTGGAGTGTTTGAGAAACTAGTGCCACCCAAAGATAGTTGGGACATTTGCTGCGGTAACTGCAATAATTCAATTATTAGTTGAAACAAACAGTAAACCACCAATTGTTGTACGAACGATGTACCTGACCACTAAAGCCAACAGATTGTTGTCGTTGTTGTTGTTGCGATGGTAAGTTGAAAAAAGGATTACTACCAGGCGCTGGCTGAAGATTTTGCGTTAACATTCCACTCCATCCATTATTGCTACTAACATTAGTCTGTCCTAGTTGCATCATCTAGAGATATATTAAATAAGTGATCTAACTATTTGTGACTATATTCCGTAATATACAGTAGACATTTGATATGAAGTTTTGATGTGCAGCTTCTTACTAAATACCTACTATACTTTGTACGACAATATAAAAGTAGATATACCATTTGAGATTGCATTGCAATGGCAGGATTAGGTGCACCATTCATTTGATGCATCTGACCTATTTGTATGCAGTTCCCTATAGAGTTTGCTGCAACAGATCCTAATGAATTCGGATTTACTGTCATTTGAGCCTGATTGACGGTTAATTGATTAGTTGTAACAGGCATTTGAGCAGGAAGATGATTAAGTTGAGCCAAAGAACTTTGTTGATTTGGAAAATTACTTTGCTGGCCGAATGCTACCATGTTTGGTACTTGTTTGTACTGAACAGTAGATTGTTGTTGAGGATACACTCCACCTGAAATATGATAAAGTATAAGTTATAACAATGTTATAAATAAAACAGAGCATTTAAAATAATTGTTATACCAGGAACTCCATAAATCGTTGATTGTTGATGATTCGGTGTACCATATAAGGCCAAGATACTATCTTTAGACATTTTACTTTTTTCTTGAGGCGATGGTGCTGGCTGATCAAAGAAACTTTCTTCTTCACTTTTACTCACAGTAGTTGTATCTGTAGTCGTATTAGACGTACTGCTATTAGTTGGAGCTGATGAAGCCGGAGGTGCAGACAAAAAGGAAGAAAATATATCATCTCCAGCACCATTTACATTTGTTTGATTTGTTGTTGGAGCATCTGATAAAAACTCAGGATACATTAAAAATGCAATTTTTGTATAAAATTTTGTAAGAACCAAACATATAATAGTAAGTTACCTAAACCCAATAAATCTAAAGTAGCAGCAGTGGTAGCCCTATTAGGTTTAGGACTAACAGAACTTTTAGGTTTTGGCAACTGAGGCACAACTTCCGGTTTTTTTACAGGTGGGAGTATATTTTGATTACTAGTAGTTTTTGAATTCTCCTTTTTTCGTCTACGTTGTCTTTCAGCTTCTTCATCAAGTTCCTTATCCCAATTTATCTATATATAACATGTAATAATTAATACGTTATATCTTGTATGTAAATATATTTTTAAAAGATAAATATAATTATACCTTTGGTAAAGGTGGTGGTACCCACTCTCTAGCTATGTACTTTTTATGCTCATATTTTGCACGAATGAAACTCTCAAGACTACAGTCTGTTTGTGGTCTACGAAAACTGTCTGGAAGGTTTGCTTCATATATAGCTCTTGCTCGAGAATTACCAATTTGCTGCAAGCTCTGAGAAGAACAAAAATATATTCTTTCCAAAGATCTATAAGTTGTTGTTGCAACAAAAATTGAAGCTTCAGTACATATGAAATAACTAGAAGAATAAAGTCATTACATACATACCACTACTTGTTCTGGTGTCCATGTATCTAAGTTAACTGATTTAACTTTGCTTATATGGACTCCAAGATTTCTGTGTATCCCAGCACAACGAATGCATAAAAATATACCTAGATTCCAACTAGCCCACCGTGGTCCTAAGTAAATAACATATTTATGTTTAATTTAAAAGTAATGTTTAATGACACAGGAATGATGACTTCAATCTGTACACAATCTACAAATATACACAAATAAAAATAAAAATTTAAAATATTATTATAAATAGAGAATTAGTGAAAATAAAAAGGTTACAGGTCATACAAACATTTATTTATACACATATAAATATTTGATAAATAAATAAGGAAATACCATTTCTGTAAAATTGTTTATTGGAAATCAACAGAAAATAAGATAGTTGTAATAAGAAACTAAACGATTCCAGCATATTGATAATGTTCACCAGCGATTGCTGTCATTTAAAGTTTGTCACAGTGAGAATTAAAAATCTATAACGTTTCGTTAGATGAAACTAGGTCGTTTTGAAATCGATATCGATGACCTGCATGCATCATCGGTTGATAAGAAAACAAATTTTATCAAACATGTAGGGGGTGGATGAAACAATACTGAACTTCATACGCAAGGAGATATTGGTAGAATACATATCCACAACTGACGGACGAACCTTTTGCATCACAGTCGACACAATACTTGTTGTCCTCATCGCGTAGCATCTGCGTCAAAAGATTTTGACATTTTTCTTGAATCTGTTTGGCACGTTCTTTTTCAAGGCGAGACGTCATTCTTTAACAGTGGGTGGACACTCTGGCCGCAGTTATATTCCAAAACAATGTTTTTTTTCCTTACGACACTGGACTGGACACGCACGAGAACCGTCAAATAGTCGAACGCCCTCCAATAGGCAGTAGTTCAACTCGTTATTCACCGAAACGTCATGCAGTTGAAAGAATTCTATTGGATCCGTTTGCTTCAGTTCCTTGAACAAAACAATACATAGATTCGTCAGTGTCCAAATGTCTGTTTAACACAGCAGGACTCGGAATTAACTTGCCCACGACAGAGACAGAGTATTTTCGGAGACTGCTCTGAAATGTGCTGCAGAGTGCCACCATCCAATCTGATTTCTGAGAGGTCTCCTCCACCACTCTGTAGCACATTTCACACCGGTCTCCGAAAATGCTCTGTCTCTGTCGGCAAGTTAACTCTGAGCCCTGTATTATAGCAAAACCTGAGTTTCTGTAAGACTTACCGGCTGCAACGCGCTCCGTTAGCGAGAATAGAAGTAGAAACTACTTTACTTTGATTGACTAACGCTTCAATGCTAAGACAGGGTTCATTCGGGATTGGATGCACATTAAAATGGTGGAGATACTTACAACAGCTAAGAGAGGTAGAACGATCGTACAAATCTAATGCGTCTTTTATAATAACAATTTTGGTCGAAATTTGTTTCATTTTTTCTGGAAAGTCAAAATACCTGTATGGAAAGCCAACATCGCATCAGCGTATCATCAGCCTGAAGTATGTAGCAGTGGTAATTCTTAAGTCTTCGATTGAGCATTACCGATATAGTCTACGAACTTACCCTAAGTTACCAAAAGTTCGTCGCTCTACCACCGATGGTGCTGAGATAGAAAATCTTCAACCTTCTATCATTGTGTCAACGTATATATGTACATACTCCGCGGCTAAGCATTCATTGTTCATCGAGCCTCGAGCCTTCTATGTCTATCTTTATTCTCTATCAACCGATTCGCGTTTGCGCTACGTGCAGTGGGTAACATCGATATGTCAATACTTGTAAAGTACGAACTTTTATAAAAAGTGTATATCGTAGAAGTACGCGAAAATATTTTTAAAGTAATCGTAGCTACGATAGTGATTAGGTTATGAAAAAGTCGAACAAGTACTGGACAGGTGTGGGTAATATTTCAACAGTGTATTTGTCCGAGGTGAAGGGGGACCGTGAGGACCTCGAAGACAGACTTTCGACTTTTTACATGAAGGAACAAGATATTCCTGAGTATTTGGAAGGCTGTGGTTTAACCACCTGCACAGCCGATATGCCTGAGGACGTAGCCGCCCTGCGGGATAATAAGGAACAGATGAAAGAAAAAAAGTTATCCTCCGCGTCCATAGCAGGTCCCGATACTAAGAAAACAGTAACTGTCAAACATCCTGAATCTAATAAACCGAAACCGACTACTAAAAAGGGCAAACCGATCCAAGCTGACTTAGATGTTTCAAAGGAGTTTATAAGATGCAGAGATGAATGTGTAAAGCGGCTAGATTTAAGTAAATCGAGCATCACGCATCTGCCAAGTACCGTGCGAGATTTGACGCATTTGGTGGAATTTTATCTATATGGTAACAAACTCGCAACATTACCTCCAGAAATTGGTTACCTTGCGAATTTGGAAACACTGGCATTAAGTGAAAATTCTCTTACCAGTTTGCCAGGGTCATTAGAAAACCTGAAGTCATTAAGAGTACTGGACCTCAGGCATAATAAATTAAATGAAATACCTGATGTTGTTTATAAACTGACCAGTCTTACAACTCTGTATTTGCGCTTCAATCGTGTCAAATACGTCAACAACAACATTAGGAACTTGACAAATTTGACCATGCTGAGCCTGAGGGAAAACAAAATTAAGGAACTTCCTGCTGGTATTGGAAAATTGGTCAATTTAATAACTTTCGATGTGTCTCACAATCATCTGGAGCATTTGCCTGAAGAGATAGGAAATTGCATCCAATTGTCTACTCTTGATTTGCAACACAATGAGCTTTTGGATATTCCAGATACGATTGGAAATTTAATTTCTTTAACAAGACTAGGTCTTAGATACAATAGATTAACTAATATTCCAAAATCATTGGCAAAGTGTAAGTTAATTGATGAGTTCAGCGTTGAAGGAAATCAAGTGAGCCAACTGCCTGATGGGCTGCTATCCAGTCTTTCTGATTTGACATCAATTACATTGTCCAGGAATGCCTTCACCGCATATCCAGTAGGAGGACCAGCCCAATTTACGAATGTTTATGCTATCAATCTTGAACATAATAAGATTGATAAAATACCATATGGTATTTTCTCTAGAGCAAGAAATTTGACAAAATTAAATATGAAGGAAAACCAATTAACTGCTCTACCTTTAGATATTGGTACATGGGTCAAAATGGTTGAATTGAATTTGGGCACGAATCAGCTGACAAAGATTCCAGATGATATTCAATGCCTTCAAAGTTTGGAGATCTTAATACTTTCTAATAATTTATTGAAACGCATTCCTGCTAGCATAGCAAACTTACGCAAACTCAGAGTTTTAGATCTTGAAGAAAATAAGATTGACTCTTTACCCAATGAGATTGGTTTCTTACGAGATTTGCAAAAATTAATCTTGCAAAGTAATCAGGTGACTACTTTGCCAAGAGCAATTGGTAATTTGACGAATTTAACATGTTTAAATGTAGGAGAAAATAATCTTAACTATTTACCTGAAGAAATTGGTACATTGGAAAACTTAGATTCACTGCATATAAATGATAATGCAAGCTTACATAATTTACCATTTGAATTAGCTTTGTGCACAAATCTTAGTGTTATGTCAATTGAAAATTGTCCACTTTCACAAATTCCTCCAGAAATAGTTGCTGGAGGTTCTCCCTTAGTGATTCAGTTTTTAAAAATGCAAGGACCTTACCGATCTATGTAACAAAATTAGAAAATTTTCTTTCACATGAATTGGATGTTGATTTTTAGTAAGAATAATACAGAAACAATTGATATTTGATACAAATATTTATTAACTTAAATTCTCACTATAATGATCTCACATCAATACAAATTATATAAAATATTATCAATATATAATATATGAAAATATGTAATCTCAAACACTGAACAGAGATACAATTTTCAATATAAAAAAGAAGAAACATATGTACAGATATACTATGAAATTTGTGCTGGCTTTTGGGAATCTGCACAATGAATAAAGAAATTATAAAAGATTAAAATCATGATAAGATATTTTAGATACAATAATAATATAAATTATATCATCATTTTTATTACTATAAACTATTGTTTATAATACTCCATTCATTTATTTTGTTTTCCGTATGTATACTATTTGATAACAATGAATTTAAATAATTATTGATATAAGACACTTTAATTCATACATTGTATAATTTGTATTACAATTATCATAATTTCTAAATTTAGTCTAGTATTTCAAATTATCTAGCAAAATTCATATGCTTTCAATTCTATTATACACAGATACCTGAAAATACTACCCTTAGAGACATAATTGTTATTTAAATAATTGTAGTAAATGCAAGCAAATAAGGTGAAATTATTTGATTTAAGGAGCCAAACAATTAAAAACCGGCATCAATGAATTTAGATTTTAGTTATTGCTATTCATTGCCATATGAATGAAACATTTTGCTGAAAAATTGTATAATAATATGAAGCTTATTGTTATTAATTACTATACGATATGTCAGCAGTTTAAATTTTAATAATACAAAGTTTCCTAAAAGCTTTATTTATTTCATAAATTGAATGTTAATAATTTTATAAGAAAGCACTTTAAAAAAATGATAAACACACTGATGTGTCATGAAGAAAAATATATAATAGCACTATATTTTAATAATAATTTTGACTTTTTGCATCTGCTTCATAAGCTGAAAGAATTTAGTGGCAATTATGAATTATATTTTATTGTATACTCCTATAGAGTAGTTTAAAGTTAAATGACATGTGTGTTTTTTCATTAATTAGTCAGTTATAATTCTATCTGGTAATGCAATTAAAATTTATAATTGAATTATTAATGTGCTATCATTCATTGAAGAAGCTGCCAAACCTAAACGTAAAATTATCTAGTATTAGCAGTGTATTATTGTTTTTTGCTAAGTTTCGTACACAGTAATTTATTATATAGTTAAACTAATATGTTTTTACTTTATATAATGCACATTATGTATTTATATACACGCGTGCGCGCGTGTGTATTTTAATTGCATTATTATTTTTTACAACCATACATATAGGTACATATATGTATGTATATTCAATGAATGGATTTTATTTATAGATAAGAATGTATTGATTTTTTAAACATATAATATGCTCTTGCACTCATATGACTCAATAAACAGTACTCGTATACTATTTTGTCATTTATAACATAATAGCTGAATTAGAAATATTTTTTCATAATTTGTTTATTATGCAATGGCTGTGCAATAAAAAGTTAAAAAATTAGCACTATTCTACTTATATTAATTGTAACTCTAATTGATATTATATTAATGTACTATAAAATATAACATGTATAAATATATTGTTTGTATCTATTATATTTATCAAAAATTGTGAACATTGAAGCATTTCAGTTACTCTCAATTTGTTAATTATTTTAGTATTGTTTAGTCTATCATTTATGAATTTTATTCCAATTTAACACAAATTCAAAACCAATACTACTGAAAGTACATGAAATATTTGTACAGTAAAATGGAACGTAGTAAATTTGCAATTTTAATTAAGAGATTGTAATGTCTATTCTGTAATTACTTATTGATGTATGTAAATGTATGTATAATTTGTTATGTGTCCATTTACATTTTTTCTATGCTAGTTATGTTTGCAAAATAATTATTTAATGTGTTTGCATTCAAACTTTGTCTCCCATTTGTCCGTACAATAATAAAAATTGATAATAATGTTGCACAATTACAATTTTCTCCAGTCTTCGTATTAAACTTTTTATCTTGATTAAATAACTTTTATATGTGTACAATTACAATATTCATACAATTATTTAATTATTAATCCAAAAAATGAATGTCAATTTATAAAGTTTAACTGAATATTTACTTTTTTTATTATCTACTTGTATGTTGTATGTGTGTATTAGTAATTATACATATATATGTAATTATATATATAATATATAGTTATATAGTAATTATATATATAATATAATTTATGATATTTCTATAAAATCTATCTGTATCATTGAAGACATGTACAAAATTTTTGTTTATGACGTTATTTAAATCGTTTCATTAAGACTAAATGTGTATGTCTATTATGTTTAAGATATTAAATAAGTTTCAGAATACAGACAAATGTTGCCAAAAGAAATGCTGCACAACAAATTGTTGTGATAAACTGTTCAACAATTTTAAAAAGACATAAGTAATACGCTATAATGTATTTGAAAAATTACTAAATTTGTATGGTAAAAAGAAATAGCTATTCTCAAATTATAATCTTGTTGAATAGTCTATTAAGTGCGATATACATAATTTCAGAATAATAATATTAATGTAATTCCATATATATGACTAATCATATAGGATGCTGTATATTTCTAAGTAAATAAATATGCTATAAACGTTCTTTGACCTTTGGATTTATTTTTTATCATAACTGATTAAACGGATAAACTTACGAAACTGTAACATTATTTTCAACATTATTCTGAACTACCAATATTTTTTTGGTGTTTAAGTTTTAACGAGACGATACTTTGTTTTTTGAAAATAAATTTGCCAAATTGCATATTGTTCTTCACACATGGACACTGTAACTAAAATGTAATAGTATAATTTTCAAGCATATTCAGTAACTATAATAAATAATTATTTTATAAAATTTCTTTTAAACCTTTTCATTTTTATCAATTTTCGCGAAGTTATTTAAAGATGTTGCAATAGTTCCTCCAACTATTGCTACAGGACGATTTTTCAAATAATTTCCGGCATACTTCAATTCTTTATCTCCTCTTAATTTCGTATATGTAAATGTATTACAAATATTTTGAGAATTTCCTACAAAGTTTACTAATCTGAAAAAAACATGTATATATATAGGTAGATTATTTGTAACAAATGAAATAAATGTGTCAATTCTTTCAAATAATTTACATCTACCTTATAAGGTGTAATATATCTTCCGAAAAGGACTTTAAATTATCTAAGATGACATTAGCATTTTTTATATCTTGTTCAATATCTTTATTATGAATGAATGTTATCTGATTATTGATATTATCAATTTCATTTTTCAGTTCTATAACTTTATCTTCCTTGATTGTATTAATGCCTTTTTCATAATTATATGGGACAATACTGTATTTACAATTATGGGACTCAATTAATTCTGTAATAGCAGGATATTGTTTGAAAATAATGTTAAACTTATGTTCCAGGGAAAAGTTCCATACTTCATTACAAAATGAATCTTCTATTTCCCAAACAGTATAATTTACATTATTCTATAACAAATCCAATGAATTTCTTTTTTTATATAAATATCTGTAATAACTCATTATCATCTTATTATCCTTTTACCATTTTCATTCGTTCTTCTTTTAATACTGTCTTTCTTTGTTGTAGTATCTCGTAATTTCTTTTCAAAAGACTTTTATGAATCTTTAATTCTATATTTTCACAGACGTTCTTCACTAACTGTATATCATAAGATCGATTTTCTTTGAAAATCGGAGCAGTCATTATTTTTTATGTACTTCAAAAAAATTTTAGAATATAAATTATAAACACTTAACAAGTTACCACCGGGTAAATGTACGTAACCGTTTATGCTACGTAGTATTTCAAAAGCAATCGCGTTCGTATGTATGATGTATGTATGTGTGTAGAATGGCATTATGGCATGGCGTATCGAAGCTTATCTGGTACCGCAAAATAACCTATCTTACTGTAAACAAACTTTGTTCGAAAGTTTTTAGATTTTTGGACGACATCAGCAGTTGACGATTTTGAAATTTTAAAGTATGATTAATAGTGTAAGATGAGTTCAAACGGTTTGAAAGTGTTCAAAAAAAAGTTAGTATAAAATTTATTTGAACAATTTATAATTTATGTATATAGCTAATACTTGAGTTAATTTTTTAATAATATAAAAAGAATAGTAAATGAAGCATTTCATGTAATATTAACTGTGATAACATTTTTTATTGTTATTTTAGCAATCCTTATCCTCAAGGAATGCGATGTCAGAAATGTTTGGAAATGGGACATTGGAGTTACGAATGTAAGGGAAAAAGAAAATATGTGCATAGATCTTCACGTACGTCACAATTAAAGAAAACGTTAAAACAACAAGAAGAGTCTAATATGTAAGTCATTAAAAAATTACGAACTTCACTAAGTCTAAACTTTGATAAACAATAACATCAACGAACATGTTCTTACAGTCATGACCAAAAAAAGGAAGTCAAGAAAAGTCGTCAACAGAAGAAGATGAAGAAAGAATCTAGCAGTTCCAGTGAAACAAATTCTAGTGCTGAAAGCAGCAGTTCTAGCAGCAGTAATGATAGCAGTAGTAGTACCTCATCATCAGACAGCGAATCTGATTCTACTGATAGTGTTTCCAGTAGTAGCAGTGGTAGCAGTAGCTTTAGTAATAGTAGTAGTAGTAGTAACTGTTCTAAAAGTAAGTAGCACTTAAGATACGTTTAAACAAGACCATGTTTTTATTAAAACATTATTTAATTTCTTTATAAAACTTCATTTTTCTATTCACACATAAAACTACTTTTAGTGAAGAAACAAGAATTTTACTGTGGATTAAGAAATATTTTACATATTTGTGAGGTAATTTACCAGTTCTTGTACTACAAATATATGTATGACGAGGTTCTTGTACAAAATTTAAATGACTAAGGTACTTAAATGTTAATTACATTTTAAATAATAATTTTTACAAGGTGTTCTGCAGTTCTATATTATCATTGATACTGTATGTAGTATCAACACCTTCCTAATTTATTGTATATTGAAATCAAAGAAGAAAATAAGTTTCCAATATCTCTTTTTTTCATAAAATAGGAATCATTTATTTGGAAGAAACTAAAATATTAGATAGAAACGTATAAAAATAAGTAAAATATAATCGGACGATAATCCATTGTAAAAATAGTTTTATATAAAAACAAAGTTTATTCATATACATAATTTAATGCTGTTAGTCATCAATATTCTCAGGAAGTGTTTGTATTATCACTTTTCTCTTCGAATCATATACAAAGTTGTTTGATTTAAAAATATCACTTTCATAGAATGGATGAAGATTGTATATATCGATCTGTTTAGCCTAAAATAAGATGAAAATATAAATGAATTAGTATGTTAAAACAAAATGAAGTATGTCAAACGAAATAAATTGTTCATACCCTATCCAATAGATCTTTTTCTGAAACTTCGATTGTTGTAATACGATTTCCATGTAAAGCTCTTTGGAATGCTATAGTATCCAATGTAACCTGTCTCAGTATATAATACAAAAGTTCACTGTGATCTTTTTTATATGATAAATATTTCTGGAATGTCTGTAAAGAAATAATAGCAAATTTGTTATATTTTAATAAAATCGTTTTAAATATATTAATTACTTAAATCGAAATACCTGTCGCATGCTTCTCATTACTGAATATTTTTGTGTATCAACAAAGCTGTCAAGCATCATTCTTATGGCAATATTAATATCAGTATCTTGAACATGATCCCGCAAATGGATTTTGGCACTCGCTTCAGACATACGTATAATACTCTCTATATGTCTTACAGTAATTGGTAAACTTCCAGTGGCCTAAAAAATTGGTTAAAGAAGTTGTGCCACAGTAAATTAAGTTTATAACTAATATGAGTTCTACCTACCAAGCTTTCTTGTCTCAACTGACTGTACAACTTTGCTACTTTGTCTTGATCAATATTTGCCAATTTGGGATGAACATTTTGTTTCGCATAAACTATATACTTCCTTAAAAGATCTTGTGGAAGGGATATATCTTGTGCATTCTCTTCTTCAGGTATTGTTTTCTCTGCATTTGTCGGATGATGTTTGATATGAGAGTTGACAACAAATTTAGCTAAGTGTCTATCTTGCATAGGATCTATTTCATCCTTTACTACACAAAGTATATCAAAACGAGACAGAATTGGTTCTGATAAATCTACCTAAGTAGAAAAATGTATTTCTCTTTATTAATACTGCTTCTATATATTGCTTATGTTAGTTATATCATTTATATATATTATATATGTATTTGATTTCTTACATTTTCCGAAAACGTCATACTAGCATCATATCTTCCTCCAATAGGATTAGATGCAGCTATTACCGAGCATCTAGCGTGAAGGGATGTAACAATTCCTACTTTCGAAATAGAAATACTTTGTTGTTCCATAGCTTCGTGTATAGATGTTCTATCTTGGTCATTCATCTATAAAAATGACGGTTGTTAAAATTCTACCAGAAATATTTACAAGAGATGTTTGTTTACTTTGTCAAACTCGTCAATAAGACAAATTCCATGATCAGCAAGTACTAGAGCACCAGCTTCCAAAGTCCACTCTCGTGTTGTTGGCGATTTTCTTACAAAAGCAGTTAAACCAACAGCTGAAGCTCCCTGACCGGTAGTAAATACTGTTCTTGGTGCGATTTTTTCGATATATTTTAAGAATTGAGATTTAGCAGTTCCTGGATCACCGCACATCAAGACATTAATATCTCCTCTTACTTTATGTTTATTACCTACACATTAATATGAAAAATGATGAGTTCTATTATTCAAGAAAATATGTTAAAAATACTATGAAAAATTAATGTACCGGGATTCTTCGATTCACCACCAAATATTGCCAAAGCTAGAGCTCTTTTTGTATACTCATGCCCATAAATTGATGGTGCAATGCTTGCGACAATGCGATCAAAAATGCGATGATCCTTACTTAAAGAAATAATGCTAGAAATATCTTCTTCAGTTAAAGATTCCACAATTTCTTTCGAGTCTTTTACATGTAAATGATTTGCTAGAAGTACTGTTGCAAACACTGGAAAACCCTAGTGCAACGAGAATATTATTTAATATTGTATCCAATAAGAATTTCTTAAAATTATTATTCTCTTACTTGTTCTGTGTTTAATGAACCGTCATAGTTATTTGTGTAAATTGCAGTAACATCTACTTCATCACCTGGCTTACAGCGATCACAGAGGTCTGATAGAAGAATACATTCTTTACTTCTAGGTATTCTACCTGCAGGAATTTTACCTGGAGATTCTTGGATTGTAACTTTTTGATAATTTCTATATATTGTTTGCTCCATATTAATCTATGTAAACGTCAACAAAATTTTACTATGATAAATACATATGTATAGTTATACATTTTTTAATGAGAGTTTTACCATAAAAGGTCCAATGCTTTGACACTCAGGACACGATCCAGGTTTAACTTCAGCATTTTGATTTTGTACGAATGGACCAAGTACATATCCACACTTTGTACAATCATATTTTACAACTGACAACTGTGGTAGTACTCCTGTTGTTGCAGTTACAACACCCAAAGTGCGTACCAACTGATTTAAATGTAACTTCCTGATATTGATACCAAACTCTATTAATAACTTTATAGATATTAATTATATCATACTCAGCATATAGTTACTGTTTACCTAAATGTTCGGATTTCCTCTATCAAAGGTAATTCTGATATTCTGACATGAATTTCAGTAGTAACTCGTTCATAACTGGGGAAGATAGTGAGTACTAAATCTTTTGCTACTTCATCGAATATTTCCAACATTTGAAATGGTGCTTCTGGCAAAAAGTAGGCCAAAACATGTTCTTTACTAGCAAGGATAGGAAATTCCACAACAAAACTGGACTGTTAAAAAGAAAATAATTATCTCACAAATGTGTGCATTATTCCTTATAAATTTTAAGACAAAAAAACGGAACACATTACTTGATTACTTTCACACATATGACGAATTCTTTCTTTGTACATATAGTGTCCTTTAGCATTAGTATGCGTACGTAAGAAACTTTTGAATCTATTAGAAATTTCTGTTCTAGGACCTAACATAGATACCCATTCTTTAACTGAATGACCTTTAGTATCTTCTAAATTTTCAATGGACTCAATCATCTGAAGTAGAATAATTAAAATTAATTTATATCATATAATAAGAAAGTCAATAAATATACTTACTTCTGTATCTTCTATTTCACCTGTTGCAGCCTTCTCAGCCATGCGTCGCTTACGTGCTTGAATTTCTTCCTCATCACTTTCATCTTTAAAATATAAATAGGTATATGAATATAGACATTATTAATTATCTTTTTCATTAAGTACAGTTTTCCTTATTATTAGTTTTCAATAAAGAGAGGATATACCATAAAGTAAGTATCTATCATCTCTGATAATGCCAGCTGCTCTGTCTCTTTTAAGCATGGCAGTCTCAGCAGCAGCACGTTCTCCTTGAGACATTTCAGAGTAGGCTTCATCATCAACAAGATTAGGATCGTATCTGTCTAAAGCTGGCATAGGTCGGTAATCACTAGAACAACATAGCAATGTTAACAACAAGAAAATCATTTCATTAAGTTTTATACAATAAAAGATTTTACTCTTCCATATTATCTCCAAATAATTCTTCTCCTTCCTCCTCCTCTTCTTCCTGGTTAATGTCATTGTCATTACTAAGTACACCAGATTCATCTTCAAATGGTTCATCTATATCTGGCGCAGGAGACGTCATTGCCTCTGCATGTCTATCAGAACGAACTGGAGAACTATTTTCATCCTAAAAGATATGTAAAACGGTGCAGCAAATTGATAAATTAGAAAAAAAATAAATCATTATGTTTATAAAATACGTCCAATATCATATGCTAAAATAGTTTCATTTTAGTGCACATCAATATTTTTAGAATACTCTAATATATGTTTGTACATGGCTTCTGTAAATAATATCTTACCATTATATTTACAGGAGACGAAATAAGATATAATAAGAATCCAACAAAATATGTATACACGAAATATTTCTTTATTTAGTCGTCACTGAAGACCATTAAAGACTCGTACTGACTCAAACTGAAAAACAGTTATTGGCGGGAGTTTCCTTTAGATCGAATTCAGCCCAATCATGTAATGCAATTTTTATTGACCAATGATAGAAGTTTTTTAGATACCATAATGATAATACCAAATTGTATTCGCTAATATATCGAAGTATATATAATTTTTTAATGTACTGCTATTTGTATGGATCTAATAAGCAAATCTAAGAATATATAGTCGAGGCATGTACAATAATGAGTCTCACTGTTGTACACCTCCAGGCCATAGCTTGACCCGTTAGAGAGGGCCTGCGTAGAAATTTTCTTTGCTCTGATTGGCTGACGATCCATTGCTGAGATAGTGTTACCCTCTCAGACAAAAAAAGCGGGAAAACAGCGAGTCGGCAAAAGAGCATGAAATCAACATAACTACGTGTGGAACAAGTTACAGTAATTTCTTTCTAGTAGTCCTGGATCTCGAAATTCAAAATGTACATCGCGATGACTTAACTTTTTTATTTCTAATTTTTTATACATGAAAATGAAATCGCAGAAATGAGATTGGATGGTGCCACTTTGCAGCACATTTCAGAGCAGTCCCGAAAATTCTTTGTGTCTGTCGTGCGTAGTTAATTCCGAGCCCTGCTTTAGGCCCTATTTATTCATTATATATAGCAAGTAACTTATTTTATTTCATTACACAAATTTTAATTATAATAAAGAAAGCATTAGAAAAAACAATCTTTAACTATATATGAAATGTTAAAGGTAATGCCAAGGAAGGTATGTAGGAGCGTTCCTTCAAATGTTTCCTGAATGTAGGCACGTTCCTCCGAATGTCCATCGAACGTAGGCCCGTTTCCTGTGATGCCCATTTTCAATTCCGAGCTTCGGGACTACTAGGGAGAATTTACTGCATATATAATACTTGATCTTCCGTAACAAGCTTAAATTTCGGAAATATTGGTAATGATGATTGCGACACAGGTATGGTAACGGGGCTTTTGGAGCTCCATTTTTTGTGACAAAATTATGCATTGGATGACCTATAGTCTACTCCTATACCTCGTTTGTGCTTATAGCTTATCTCTGTAGTCAGGATAAGGCTGACAAATGGCGAACAAAGGATGTCAGAACTCTTCATAATAGGCCAATTGAGACACGCACCGAGGGAAATGACAAGAAAAATACACGTGAAGGGACTTGAAGGGGAACCGGCACCAAGAAACAACGAGGGAGGGCAACAAGGACAGACCGTAAAGAACGTTCACGACGCGCTTATCATCATGGTGCTGTTCGCAGTTCGTAGCGACGAAGAATTTTATTTAACACCTGGTAGGTTGGCTGGTTGACACCGTCTCCCCCCCCCCCCCCCCAAGAATAGGTACAGAGCTCCTCTGCAGCAAAGTACATATCTGTACCCAGATATGCGTCCCGCCAGGCCCCTCACCCTTTCGCGCCGCATCAACAAGTGTCCGCCGGTTGGTTCTTCGCTTCTCCCACTCTTTTCCCCTGGCAGGGAATAGCATACCATTAGTGGTACCGCGGGAAGAGTAGGAAAAGTGAAGAACCAACCGGCGGTAATATGTTGGCACAATGCGGAAGGGTAAGGGGGCTCTGGCGTGCCCCAAACTTGGGTATCCTACTCCGGAGTATTGTTATCAATAGAAGAGGTAGATAACGCGAGAGGGGTTGGCTCGGGCCTGGAGGTTAGGGATTAGAGGCTGAGGCTGGGAGCTAGTTTAAACCTGAGGGTTGATTTGAGAGTTGACCGTAGCCTGATGAGATTGGCCTGAGCTTGAGGTTGATATGATCTGATATTGATATGAAAAAGTGCAATTAAGATTAGAAAGGTGCAAGTAAACACAAAGTAATTCTAATTAGGGGTCGCAAGGGATTACACATTTGTCATAAACTAATTGCTCGCCTTGTCAACTATCCGAGGAACTGGAAAGGCTGCAGTTGTCGTGATCGTTGGCAATTAATCCGTTTGCTTCTTCCGTTAATTCACAAATCTCGATTAGTGAAGGTATTCATGCTCTCTCAACTCTCGACAAGTATACTTCGCACCACCGGCGTGGCTGCCGGGGCCCGCGCATGATATACGAAATTGAAACGTCACATAAAACAGATTAAGGCGACGTATAATGAAAGGGCAATTACGGTGTAGCCGCGCGTTTCTCCTGTATTATCGTCGCGTACTCGAATGTGTATTTCTTTTGGGCTGGAACGCGACGCCCGGGCAGTAAATGTCAATGCGTCGTCGTACTAAAAAGTTAAGCGGTCGTGGTATGCGGTTAGGGACCTATTTTTGGAGTGGGTGTCGTTAGAGAAAGAGAAAAAGGATCGGCTGATCGAAATTTTTTACGACTCCACTCCCTTTCGGCCGTTTCTTTTCGTCGACGGAAACGAGTTGAAGGTTTAACCTTCTGCCCAGGCAATTACAGGACTTGATAAAGTAGGGACACCACTGTCCAAAAATATCTTACCAGAGTTTAACACACGGTAGAGAGACTCGAGTATCCAAACACCGTTTATCCGAATATCCCTGGCGCGGCTTTCTCCCACTCTAACGGCTTGAAAACGGCAGAATTTTTCATACAAATTCTGAGATGTCACAAAGAACGCTGACTGAGATGAAAGCTGTCAAAATGCTAAACAGTGTTGTCTTTTCTAGAAGGATAACAATCTGGGTCCAACCGTGCAACCTCCTTGTTATGTACCGTGGATTATTCTAATGCTGGCGACACATTTTTCATCTAAATTGCTGTAACTTTGCAAGAAAAAATCGTAACGATTTAATTCTGCCTCAAATTAAAGGGGAAGGTCCGAACTTTACGATGCTGTTTATAGCATGCTCGAGAAAAATGTTTGCAACTCCATAGAGATGTTAAACTTCGCACCTTTTCGGTATCGTGAATGAGCCCTCGGAGGGTGGGGCGGTCGGTATTCGCCAAAGTTCACGCGATGATAATACTAACTTCGGTTATTCCCAGGTTAACTTTTGAATCAAGGATGAGTCATGGCATTGGAGCAGTCTCGCAACCGGTTCAATTTCCTTCGAATTATTTTGTTCCGTATATCATAATCGAAAACCAATTGTTGTTCGCGCCAGTATATTCAGATTGCGATCAAATTGCACCTGCAATTGAATGCGGTTGCGCTTCGACGCAAATAAACTTGTATCTTTGTTCGATCGACGGCGCGCATTAATCAGCTCTCTTAATGATTTAACGCGTAAGAGAACACGGCAATTGGCAGTTCCTTGGTAGCTGAAAAAGATGTTATTCTTGAGGTTCCTTACAGTGAAGAGTAAACCTTATTTTTCTATAAATTAATTTCTTATTAAACGTTACTTTTCTATAAACAGCTAAATAATAGTAAAGGTGTTCTTTACTCTTTGAACGAAGATGTCAACGAACCCATATGTAGATAATTTATAGACAATTAATTGTGTTTAAATAGCAAACGTTTCACTGCTTATACGTTATTCTAAAAGCTTTTTAATGACAATGCTTTGACACCAGAATTGCGGAGCACTAAAAATGGCTAATTTATTTTACCTTGTAAAAACGTCTTACGAAAACATCTTGATAACAGCAATAATCGCGAAATAAAAGATCTCGAACCAGTTATTTTGACTGGTTTGGTCATTCTAGTGTTAAAAAGCGACTAAGTAAAGTGAAATCATCAACCCGATGCTCAACTGAATCTTCGAAAGTCGATATCGTATAGTTCGGTCGACTATTTACACGATACGCCCACAAACTATACGAACATCGACCTGCGGGATAGTCATAACAAGTCGATTTTTCTTGACGATTACTTCATCGGTCCCAAATAAGTGAATTTCCGTGCCAAACTTGTAATGCCTTTTAATTCGATAGGCCGCCGTCATAGTAAAAACGTTTATTGATTGCTTATTTTCTCCGAGACCAAGCATTTGCATTCAAATATTATTTTTAAATTATTTTGCGTACGTCGGGAATGTTTCCCGGATATCGCACGAGGATAAGTAATCGATTCAAATGACTTGTTAGTAATTATATGATACTAACTTCGAATTTAATTCGAATATTTTATTAAATCTTCTTAGAATTTGTGCATAGTAGTTTATGCTGCGTTAAATGAACCGGCTTGTGCGTTCACCCGACAAGGTAACAAGTTCGAGTGGATACATGACGTGTCGCGCGTGAAAAATTGCGGTCCTGTTGTTTTTTGCCCTCGCATAATTGATCGTTAACGCAGGAATGTATGTTGGACTTCGGAAGAGATGAATTTTGTGCTTGTCCAATTTAAACGAGGAATATTTTCTTTATTGTAAACGGCAATTTTATATATGCATATAATAGAGCATTTACAAGTTTACTTAAAAGTATCTAAGGATACAACTACCTCTAATGAGACTGGAAGCTATAACGATCGCGATCGCGCATTAAAACGTCGATAACTGCAGTAATCATGGGAGAAGTAATCTGCAGCCGTATGTTGATGTTTCAGCGTCCGACGCGGTGTGACAGTCGGATAGACACGTCAAATGACGAGAAGTCACCCTGTCATCAGTTGGCCCGTGGCGGAATTCCGAAAAGCGGCGATGGAAAAAACGGAGCCGTTGCAGAAAAGTGGACAATGCTCGAGCGTATTATGCAAATCGAGCGCGGACACCGGTGCCCTGTTCCGCGAGGCATGACTTTGAAAAATCATCGGCGGTTCTGTATATCAGAAATTCGACCTGTGGCGGACGGGGGATGGGAACGAGGCCAGGAGTGGGGCCAAGCGATGTCTTGGTGGTGTAAGCACCGGTTGACCTTGCGAAAAATGCAAATCCCGAAGTGCCTCTTCCCGCCCGTAAAGGACGATTTAAATTATACGAGACACCGGCACGGCGTCAAGAAACTGGATCGTCGGTTTCCCTCTTGATTGTATCCTTCGGCCGGCGAAACGACATGTTAATTTTCGCGCGACAATCGGCGACGCCCCGCCAGTCGGAAAAATGCGAAGAATTTTGTCTTCGTGTTTACCCGATTGCAAGACACACAGCCGCCCGTCGAAAACATTTCGGCTCTCAGACACTATTCCGACACTTTTGTTTCGTGCTTTTATGATCATCGGGCTCGTAAGCGTTACTGCAAATAAGAGACGCGATCAAAAGGTTCCTGGAATCTTTCCGTTCCAGATGCTATCTGTATCTCTTCGTTATCTCGTCGAGCCTACCTTCTTTTGCGACGTTCATGCACATCGCCGCGGTACGTGGTTCATTTCAATGGCTTTAATCACAATCTTTCTTGAACAGTTCATTAACATCAGACAAAAAAAAAACTGTGGAGGGAAAAGTTGATTGGTATGATGATGTTCATTTATTTGCGACTTCGTTCTTGTCGTAAGTGCTGCAATGCAGTGCAACAAATCACATACTTCTGTTGCCTGTGTCGATTGTATCGGCCAGTTTGCGTAAAAAATCGTTATAATAAAAAATACCTCATCAATTTATATATAACATTTTTCTTTTTTTATAGGTTTTTAATCCGAGGGCACGGAAATTGTAACAGCTTGCGGAAACTGGGAAATCCACCCTAGTGATTTCTTTTCCATTAATAAATAGATAAGTATGAATCATTATAACAAAGGGTGAGACTGACATCAATATTTTTCTGATTGTAGTTAGTGACTGCAGTTAGTGTAAAGAGCAAGACATATCTCGTATGATACAACGGTGCGGCGCCACATTGAAAAATCGTTTAGGGTACATCGTTTGCTCAAGATTGCGGATGCGATTACCCAACTCGAACAACATCCTCCGCGCCTGAATATCGCTTCACCGTCGCGGTACTTTATCAATATCGTTTTTTACGAGCATTACCGCCGGAACGAGCCACGAAACGTGAATATTCATGATTGTTGATCGACGCCTGTCGACGAACAAGCTCGCTGACGACCGGGTCCGGACATAATCAATCAGACTGCCGGAATTCCGTGCAGGCTGCATTTATTAACCCGGCCGATGTGTCGACATTTATCGATCGCATGCTGAAACATCGTGTCCCGTCGATCATCCACGAGCCGGGGGCAAAGAAATGGAGCCCTTCTTCGTTGACCACCCGCATCTACATACGAGTAAACTTTCGAGGACCATTTCTCAATTTTACTTGCCGGCGATGGCGCGTCGCGCGCCGCACTCTGGCACGGACATGCAATTAATGCTTCATTGTATCGTTGTACATTGTTAGCGTGGCAGATGCAGATCCCCATCTTTATCATCATCTCTCTCTCTCTCTCTCTCTCTCTCTCTCTCTCTCTCTCTCTCTCTCTCTCTCTCTCTCCATCTTTGTCTCTCTCTCTTTCTCTCTCTCCCCATCTTTGTCACTCTCTCTCTCTCCCCATCTTTGTCACTATCTCTCTCTCCCCATCTTTATCACCCTCTCTCTCTCTCTCAACCTTTATCATTCTCTCTCTATGTCTCAAACTTTATCATCCTCTGATGGTCTGAAACCAGATTCAGACATATTCGATAGAACATAAGGATTCGTGTTTAACGGCACGCGTATTGTACAACTTATAGCCATCTTCAAAACATGCCTAACAAACAATCAAATGTGACGAATGAGGATATCTCGGCGATATTATGAGCGATTATGCAAAGTGACCAACACTTCTTGTGCGCGACGAAAGCTGCGATACGATAACATCTACAATAAGCTGAAGAAAGTCTTATCGTTAACAATAGATAGCGAAATGAGTAAGTGAAATATGTAATAGTAACAACATTTGAAAATTTAAAAAATACTGTTATATTATTTTCAACTTACTACATTTATTAACTAACGAAACGGTTTCTTCCCGCCAAATTGGCCTTTGAAATTGAAATTTAAGGTTATATTTTCGAGAAAACTGATTGTGAATTCGGATGCGCAAAGTACGCGTAGCTTGTAGTGCGACGAGAAGTAGAATTGGTGTGTCATAGCCAGACACGTTACTTGATACCTATTCAATAGTATGTACATATTATGTTCTCAACCTAATTTTTCTCGAAAACGAATTCTTAATTTTGTCCCTCTCGATGAGTACCGTGCGTTGCAATAAAAAGATTTGACCCTTTTCGACCTTGATTTTCAGGTTCAAGAACAATGTGGCGGAAACTTTTTATCAAATATATAATTTTAAAGTAGCCTACACAACGCCGTCCGCATTGAAGAAACTAAAAAGTATAAAGTTCGAATTGTGATAAACCTCCATTCCATGTGCATCAATCTAATGGAATCAGTTTATTTGATTAGTGTTTCCAAGTCAGTCGCGACTTACACCAGTGATTGAGTGCTGAAAACTTGTACGTAATTAATTCTGTTCTCGGCTGATAAGAAACGACTTTCGGTGCAAGAGATTTGTTTCATCGTATTTGGAGAATGCAGCACTGCGTAGCGAATCGAATGACGCTCGATGACAGAGAAATATTGTCTTCCTTATTATCTTGGAATTCGACACATATTCGAAACATCGTGCATTGAAAAACTTGCGCGATGAAACCGGCCGATGATGTAGCTTGTCGCATTATAAACCGGACGTTATAATTTATTCTTATAGTATAAATAATTGACGGCGATACAAATGATCCTGACAATTACGATAAAATCGTAAATAAACTTTACGGATGAAATACGTTTTCGGACGTCCATTCACGTTGCTTTTCATTTTCTTTTTATGTCGCCGATGATAAAACGGCGTTTCATTTAAATATATCAGATTATTCAATCTGTCGCCGAGTTATTTATTCCGTGTTGTTATTTATACGAGAAAAATTTTGACACGGAGAACTGTTTCACGATGCACTGTGAAATCCTGCTCGAATGCCTTTTAAATCATTCGATCAAAGCGGAAAGGTGGTGTGGTCATTATTTCTACAGCTACGGAGAGACGAATTATTAATGAGACACGGTTGATACGTTACAAGAAGAATCGCATTCATAATCTGATGAATTTTTAAGTAATGCAATGATATATGGGCGCTGCGTGGTTATTAAAAGCATACGATGCTTATTAATTATTATAGGCTAAACTAAATGTATGTACGGTTTCGCGCGCATTATTGTCTCTAGTCATTGAGATTCGAAGTTTATGCGATATAGTAACTTAAATATATTATATTCAGTATAACAAATAATGTATTAAGTCAGTCACAAAAATCTTTAAACATTGGATCAAATGACTGGAATTTTTAAACATTCTTTCCATCTTAAAGTGTTTCAATATTTTCGTGACTGAAAAATCAAATGATTCTAATGGATTTGAATTTCTTTCAGGTTTTCTCAAATCGTTCATAATGCGACTACCCCGACGAACGCAGTTATGAAAATTACCAGAAGACAAAGAGTTAATTTTCTTGCGTCGATAGCATTATAATACGCAAGGAAAATCTTGAGCGACTCGTTGCTAGATCGTATCGCTTCTGACACGTTGCTGTTTAAACATTCTATCTCCGGATTATACGTGCGGAACGGATTTCTTCAAAACGCTTGCGTACATTGGACAAAATATCAAATTTCAATGGCACGATAACGATCCGATAATATTTTACCCGGAACGATGTCCATAATATGTATTCGTGGGCAAGGGATAGTGGACACAGGCCCAGCCGGTTTGTTTCGTTATAAATATCATGCATCCAATCTTAATGTCAATCTCCGGTTCAAGCATGCTACCGTCTTACGTGCTCGGCCGGACCAAGCCAACGAAAACTGATCGGAGGTCTAACGACAACCCTTTCCCAAGACACTACTCCGCCGGCCAATTAATTATGCAGAAGGAACATAATAAAATAAGGAGAAAACGATCACAATAAAATTAACGTAGACGAGATGGAGGGGAGTCCCGCAGTACTGACCACCTTAAGCATTTCTACTGTAACTTTGGCCCGTTCTTTTATTAGTGAGAAATAAATCTCAGAAATGTCATTATAAATATTATTTTCTACCGTTATTATAACACAGAAAATTATCTAGCTTCTTTTATTGTATATAACACAGCTTATTAAAAATGATTAGAAGATGTCCTTTAACTCCTGTGGTTAAAGTAGTGTTAAATAGAAATGATTAAAAGGTGTCTTTGGTCACATTCGGTAGAAATTTACAAGTAGAAATTTAAATGGAAATTTACAAGTAGTGGGGATGATCAGCATACTCTGATCGTATGAACCTACTCAGTTATAAGAACTGGTTGTCTCCTGCCGAGTTCGTATAAATGAAGTTCTACCGTTTTGTCGTCTGAAATGTGTTCAACTCTGAATTCATGAGATAGCCCAATAGCAATGTCACGTGAAGCGATGCAAACGACACTCTCTGAACCCGAGGACCGACTACTGGGCACTTACGTCTCATGTTTGCCCGATGAAATGTCTCGCGTTACCTGTTTCCTTGTTTTCGAGTGTTCCACCGATTAATTGTGCGAGTATCGCGTCATTTGAAACAGCGAGGCGTTCAGCTCGTTTTAATGGGTGCAGAGACTACCCACGGCCGCTACCGACCTTACGGAATCCGCTCCCGCATATGCGTCATTGCGTTTTATTCCATCCGTTGTTCGTTCGCGGTGTACTTATGCACTTGGTCACCGGTAGCCATTGCAATGCGGACCCGGAGCCGGAAATCGGTATCGAACGTGTGGGAAGTGCTGACCTAACATTCACAATCAAGGAATTAACACTAGAGTCTTATCAGCTCCGTCAGCTATAATTTTTCTAGTTTACTTCTGGCTTTTATACTTTCATTTGTGAATTTATATCTCATTTATTTTTGTATTTGGAGGCATTGTTAGCGGGGAAAATGTGTAAACATTAATCAGAATCATTAATCTGTTTAAAGCTGTAAAATTAGGAAACTAACAGGAGGGTAACAATTGATTGTGGAATATAGATATACCAAAAGGAAAAGTAATTATTTTAACGTAGTTGTTGAAACTGTGCTATATCCTAATAAAAAGTATTATATCCGGTATCCGCAAAAAGAACGTGAAGTCATCGAATCGCACGAAACGTCTTAATTTTATAGATCATTGGGCGAAACTACTTCTATATCTGATCTCTTGACGTAACAAACTATGAAATCGGGAGAAGCGTCCTTGAATTAGTACTTGTTACTACACACATAATGCAATCGCTGATATTAATGAATCGAAAGTTTCGAAGGCTTAAAACATTTACTTTTCTCTCGTAACTCTAGTGAAGTAACACAGCAGGCTTTCACGAGGCACAGAAATGCCCTCGATCGCAACATGCGGGGAAATATTATTTTTTAAAGGAACGATTCTAGTCTGACAGATTTTTGCCAATTTTTTCCGACTCGCGTCCTTGTGACGTCAAGCTTCTGTCGACCTGAAACGGAATTTCGCACGTCACGCGTTTAATGTGTAACGCAATCGGTGTAACGGCCCGATGAAATCTTGCTCTTTTACCCGCAACCAATTCGACCAATCGAATGGAGTAAGCTGAAACGACCTTTCTCATTTCTGTTCAACGCGAATAACAGACATTTTCATGGTCAATGATCATAATTGGGAAACCATGTCTGCACTATTATATTCCACGAAAAATTGTATCCCCCCTCTCTTTCTCGCGCCACTCACAGTTTCTTCCTAAATTGTGACTCACATCGCAATAAAAAATCCCGATTTCCAACACAATATGCATACATAATGACTTTCTTGGTACGGTAGATCACGTAAAACGTTTTAAGCCATAGAAATCTCGGGGACCCGCGTAAGAAATAACTATATCCGATGTAACCTTGTGCAACGATTTCGCATAGAAATTCCTGAAGTTACTAATCGAGAGGCTAGACTCCGCTCGTTTTATATTAATCACCGGTTCGGGCGAATCATGAATGAAATCACGAGAATTCCCGGGTCTTCCCGAGGCGGTCGATGTATCAGCAGTCGATGATGTTCATCCTCACACGGTTGAGGATGGAATGGAATAATCCAATAACTTCTGTTCACGGTTCAAACGTTGCGGTAGGCAACGGTTCGATGATTAAGAATATCAGAAGTTTCCTTTCAATTTAAGACGCGTCAAATTATATTCAATTTTGTTTTAGGCTCGTGGGACGTTGTTTTACACGAGTGGAACCTCTATTATCCGAGGAGGGTAAGGATCAGAGTTTCCTGCAATGTACAACGTGTTTGGTATGACGAGGAAACAACGTCGTCGCTCGTCGATCGTAGATTTTCAAGTTTCCTCAAAGTTGTGTGGATTTTCGCTGCTCGTAAGGACGACAAGGTAAGGAAAACAGTGTAAAGGAGCTCTTAAGAGTCTCATCACTTTAAATAAATTAATCTAAAACCCATTATCTAGGATGACAAAGGAAGCACAGAGATGCGAGGTTCGTTTTACAAGTGATGCTCGATCACGGGACCAGCAGATATTTAATCGATAGCAGGATCTTTGGGAAGTACCACATTTAATAATCCCTCTAAATCCATACCGTGCTTGGCGATGATAAAGATAAGGATTTAAACCCGTTCGGTTATCTCCCCGTGATTTATAACGAATGCACGTGTACATATCGATGTACTGATTCGAATACTGCATTTAAACGAGTTGGTTCTTTTTACTGCAGAAATGGTAATGCTAGGTTGTCCAGAAGATTGTCTTCTTTTAGTGTAATGTTAATTCGATAAACGAGTCATAAATAATTAAATGTACTGAAGGATAATAGCAACGGTGTCGGACGAAGTGTTATAGCAAATTTTTGCTATACAAGTGCTTGCAAATATTTCCATAAACGTTCGCTTTTGTCAGCAGAAATGATTGCAACGGAACACCCTGTATATCGATGAATCACTGCGAATTCCAAAACTGTACAGCATGTTTTTTTTACCCCGATCTCTTTTTCTTTCGACTTTCTTGATGTTGCGCAGTTTTTCCGTGTCAAACGAACAGAGTTTGCAAAAAGAACTTTACCATGTTACACAAATTCTGTTGAACGAAGTAATCAATTTCCAGCATTGTGATTCCCTCCACGGCGCCTACAAAGTTGATTCCGTTGAAGTATAAATTAGTTCTCTAGAACTGGTCCTGGTGCTGCTATTCTTTTTCTTTTTAACATTTTACGCTCTGCTGAAATGTGTGAAGGAAAGCTACATTGGTATATGTGACAGCTCAGCCTGCGGCTCGTAGTAAACGTTAAGGGAAACTGAGCACGAGACAATGTTCTGAATAATAATTCAGATGTTTATAATAATTATTTATATATTTTTATTTGTTCGTTTTATCGAGTCCTGGCCTCCAAATATTCAAAACGTCTAGTAACTTACGAATATTATTTTAGTTTTCACTAAGATTGCAATTTAAACGGAACATGTTTACGCATAACGAGTATATTCGTTGAAAGCAACTAACTGGTTAAATCGATATCTGGAACCAGCGGTACGAAAAGACGTCGGAGAAGGACGGCGGAAGCAACACCATCCATTAGAAGTATTCCCAGCAGGTAGCCGTTATTTTGGCCACTTGCGATTTAGCCTCGAGCTGGAGTCGTCGAGCGACAAAGAGAAAAAGAATTCCAGAATCACGTTCTACCGTGGAATCCGGTAGCTGAATCGAATAAAAGCCGTGTGAAATGGAAAAAAATAATAGAATATATTTACGTTCATTTAAATCAAGCCCCTGACGACTATCGTGTCGAGCCAGAGGCTTGGGGTAAAAGGCGCCATTTCTTTGTGCGCGAAAATATTTAGGCAGTTTTGGATAGATATAAATCTCTTAAGGGGCGATTAAATCATATTCGAATTAGTGCGATGGTTTAATTTTTTCTTTGTCATTTGAACTTTAACCCTTAGCACTCGCAAGATTTTTCTGATAAATTTTGTAAACATTATGATTTTGCTATAGAAACTACCCCTCGCCCCTTCTACATTTTTCGGAATAAAAACGGAGAGCCGATGACAGATGTTTAAACTTGTTTTTTCATTTAGGACTCGATCAAGTTGACGGCGTATAGCGATAGCATAATTATAATATATGTGGTGAAGAGACGTTATCGGATCATCTTGTGTGCTGTCGTTTCATTTGCATAATAGCCGAGAAAGATAAAGAATCTGGCGAGAGGCATAAAATTTTATAGATTCAAAGAAGAACATTGATTCTTCAAGGAACTTCTAATAATTTAGCAGGTAGATATTATTTGGAATTGATAATGAAATCGTACGGCTAATTAGGAAAAAAGGTAACAATGGAATGTTCGAAAAACAATTTGTTTAAATGAACCGACGCACAGTGGGGTAGTTCTGTCGATCTAGCTGACCAAAGGACAGTCTTCTAGAATTCATCGTAATATTATATATTATTATTATTTATTATATTATTATTTTATCATGTTTCAATCTGTTTTTAAGATCACCTGGACATAGACCAATAACTCGAAAGGGCATATTTAATAATAATGAAGCAGCAAAACACTGCAGTATGTATGGAAAATCGGATCTTTAAAAATTACATTCCAAGCCACGAAAAGAATGCGCAATACATTGATATTTGACAAATAGGACAAAGGACGTTTCGATAAAGCGATTGCCCAGCTAGGAACTTCGTTGGCGATCCTTCGGCGAAGAACAAAAGCGAAGGGGTTCCATTAATTCTGCGGCGAACTAAGAAACGTTATCTGCTTTTATAACGATTGCAAAAACTGCTACGACAAAATCAAGCAAGTGGACGTGACGAAGGAAAAAATGATGTTATGCGAGCTGTTATATCTTTTCCCATGACACTGGAATGCACTTTGGCAAATTGGGAGAAATACAGCCCGTGATTTATACTGGAATGCACTTTTCTATTATACAGGTACCCTAAAAGAAATAACTGTATAGAAACTATATATACAGGGTGACTGCAAATTGACATGGTGATCAAAGTTGTTCGTTTTACACAGGGTTTCGAAGATCGCTGGTCTTTCAGCCATAACTTGGCGATCCTTTAACCTTGCGGAGTGGCGTATCACCGCAAGAGGGGTGTTGGGCGTTGCGCGTTGAACAATCGCAAGAAGAGGACACGGAAAAGGCAAAGTTGGTTCGAAATCTGGTCGATTCCAGACAAAACAGGCACCGTCGTGTCGGCGAGCGTCCTTCTCGGTTCGAAAGTTGGAAGAGATTAAGTCGATTCGATCAAGCGATTACCCGTTTGACAGATTAATACTCGTGATAACCGGTCGAGGAAAGGCGAAAAGAGGGAAAAAGGGAGCAGGGAAAAAGGCAGCAGACGCCCACGGCGCAGTCATGTCCTTCGTCAAACCTTTATCTGGAATACACAGCAACGAGCTCGTAATATTCGCAAGGCGGCGCGGCGCGGCGTGTCGGTGTTCGTCCGCGCGACGGCCACGATTTATTGCCGGCTGATACCGCGAGCGTAATGCATTCATTATATCGGAAAGTGAGCGAGCAGCCGCGGGTGGACAAAAGTCACCGATGTTATCCATAATACCGGAGAAGGGCGTTGGTGTTTTCGCTCCTTCGTTTTTGTTTATCCACCGGACATCGTGCGGCAAATCCTCGGGCTCCGGGAAGATACGTATCCAAGAGTTCGGTCGTCCGCGTCTGCTGACCTCTTGACCGGCGACGAAACAATGCCGCGGCCGACGGAACAATGCAGCCAGAGATATGCCTAGGTCGCGGCTGGCCTTCCAATATAAGCCGACGCTTCGTCCGCGCAGCCGGCGGAATTCCAGCGAGCGAGCAGCCACTCGCGAGTAAATGCACCGCTTCGCTCGAACGAGAGAAGCCGTGCCAGGCATCCGAGCAATGCAGATAAAAGGAAAATTTAGCTCCACGATCGACGCCAGCTTCGATGTACCTCTGCCCGAGAAAGAAAAATCTGCGACCAGAAATCGCGGGATGCGACACAACCCCGAAGATCCGAGCCGCGCCGGAAAAACCGGCCGGTCTTGTTCCGAAATCGCAGACTAAACCCTTGCTCTGCCACTTTTTTCGCAGTTGCGACGATTGAAACATCTTCGATTGTTGGAATTACGTCGAGAGAAAAGAATATTTATTTTTACTCCGTGCCTACATTTACTTGAATGCTTAAATATTAATGAAAAGAGAGCCGGACTTTATATAATATAATATAAATTTTCTATTGTTTAGGTGTTACCTCATATGACGAGCACCTATTATTTATGAAATTAAGTTACGAGTCTTGTCCAGCTAATTAACATAAACGCAACACTATGCGTTTGTGCTACACTAGCAGACTGGGAACTGGCGTTCCCGGAGATTTCGATGACTGGTCGCGAACGAATTTGAGCCGGAGAGGGGGCTCCCCTTGTCACATGAAAAACTGGCAGGATCCTTAACGCTCTTGACTTAACGAAGGCCGTGCCGTTTATATACGCAAGGTCGGTTATTCATCCGTGCTTATTGCACAAGGATCTCGTTAAATCGCTTTGTATTCCTCAATAGTCATCCGCAGCGGGCGGAGCGCCGGTCTATCGTGACGCCTGGAGAAATACCAGAACGGTTCCGTGGCTCGATTCGGGGAATCGATCATGTTAGTGGCCGATCGTGCAATCTGCAGTAGCTCAGGGTGATATCCAATTTAAAAAGTAACGAATATTGGATTACGTCAAATGCTTGAGTATCTTTGTTGCAGAAACGTCGTGGGACAAGTATATTTATTTTCTACTCCATTCGAATGTAATCCCCCCTCCCTCACCCAGGGTGGGATGGTAACCGACACGTGTCGACCAGGACGTTTCGAAGATGCAGCCTGTTCATGCTCGCCCTGTTACCCTCAGCTTGCAAATAAAAATGGACAACTTGAAAGGAGGTTTAGTTGTTGATAATTGGTCATTATAAAGACTCACGCAAGATGCGTTAAGTTGAAAAAATGAAGGTAGTGTTTTCATCAAACTGAAATGAACTATTTGATAAATCAATTACTAGTCTATGGTATTACCATGCTACAACTGAGTCAATAAAACCATGGAGTTTCTACCCTGTTCGTAGGAGAAATGATTTAATGGCAGACTCGATCGATCACCCACCAGACTTTAATGAGCTCGATTAATAATACGTTTTCGTTCATTCGGCTGTAATTTTGCCGATTACCTTGCAAAAAGGATCATTGTCGATATTGGCTCATTAAGTTCGGATGCTTTTGAGTAGCAGATCTCCACGCGTAATATATCCCGCACAATTAATTGTCCTAGATCAACCATAATGGAGTCGTGTAGACGTGGAAAGAGAGACGTGGAAGCGTACCAAAGTTTCGCTGACTGATTTGCGACCAAATTGCCGGTGCTCGATCTTGCGGAACCGTGAAAGGTACTACGAAAAGACGGACATTAAGGGCACGTGGGCGGTATGCCCCGGAGTCGGAGGCGCAGCAGTCTTATTTTTATAGAAGCCCGCATCGCGTCGTTTACTTCATGACCTTCGAATCACGATAACGAGCGTCATCCACCTAATTAACGAACGAATATCTTTTTGTAAGCTCGTAAAACCGCAAGGAACAAACGAATGTGGAACGCTGTGCGCAAGGCAGACTTCAACAAAGAATTGAAAAAAAATGTTAACAACATTTTTATTTTTTATATTCTTTCGTTACAATATTTACAATAGGTAAAGTACATTTAAAAATCATGCCCGTTTCAATAGACAAGTAAAAAAGTGTTCTAATATGCTCTATTAACATGTAGTTAGTTAGCAATACTAACAACACCGATGATGATAATTCATCAATGTCAGATTTTCCTTTCAGTTCTACACTGATTAGAACCTGATAAATTAACGACATTAACGTGATTCGATCATTACGGTTAAAACTACGCTCGTAGCATGTAATACACGTTTCGCAATACTTTCTCTTACAATGTACTACGGTAACAAAAACTTCGACTTGAATATCACGGTCATAACATTAGCGCACAAACGAGGTGAACTAGTGCCCCGGAAAAAAGCGCCTCGACGCCGATCAGATCGTTACTATGCTTGATTTGTCGTTAAAGGAGTGACCGAAAGGTATAAGCCTAGAAAACAGATTTTCCTATGCTATTCAAACTATTTCTTAATCGTTGCTGTAACAATCTTTTCATCATTATTTAATTCCTTTTTTACATTAAACAATTCTTAGTAGATTTAGTAGAATTTTGTGTTTGCTAGTCTGCAATTATTTTAAATATTTAGTTTTATGAGTGGACAGTTGATTTTTATGTCGTCCTAGTATTTGATTGTCAAATATTTACGCTGGACATTTTTGTGCAATACAATTTCGTTTTCCTCTGCGTTCCGACGCGTTTGGTCGCGCCGGGATTTCCTTTTTTCGTAAAAACTCTCACTCGAAATTTGCGTATTCAGATCGCGTATGCAGAACGTGATGCTCCGAACGTAACTACACTTTTAACTCGAATTTTTAACACTATTAAATTCAAGTGATGAAATGATCTTACTTTCAACATTTTACGTAACACTATCAATGCTTTTGCATTAAAAAGTTATTCGAATTGTTCAACCGTTGCTTCTTCGACGTTAGAATAAACGTATAAATATATGAAAGACGCTGCGATACCAATATACAATTAACAAACATATTCGACACTATTTTATGACTATAAAAATACATTTTTCAGTGCCCAATAGCGTTCATCACAGGAATTTTGACAGTTCCCGAGGCCTTGCTTCACCTTCCTCGCGTCTCGATTTCTTAGCAACCTGTTTACTAACCTGGCAACTTGAACCGGAGCAAAAAATGGTAGAAAACCAACAATGGGTCTCTAAGAAATACCCTACTGGCGGACACGACGCATAGAAAGGTTTTTTCCTTCTAGCTGGTCAAAATTATGTTTCTCGTTCGAAGCTATACCTACAGGTCACTTGAGGGTAAAATTACACGTAGAACTTAATTCGAAAATATTTTCTGTCGTTTATGTGTAAAGTTCATTTCTATACCATATATTTTAATGGAAAAATGGATTGCAGATGGTTTCTCCAAGGATGAACTTCAACCGGACGCATCGAAGAGGAAAATTCAACTTTGACGATCTACGATATCTCATTGTAAGTAACTATTTTTTCCGGAAAATATTTTCCGTCATTTACATACAACGCTCATCTCTATAACATAAATTTTAACGAAGAAATGTATTACAGATGGTTTCTTTAAGGATAAAATTTAACCGGACGCATCGAAGAGGAGAATTCAAATTTGACGGGTAGTATGGTGCGACAAAGGCATCATTGGAGATTCTATGAGTTTGTCGGTGTTCCGATTGGCGTCGGTAAATCGCAGGGAGTCGCACAGTGGCGGAGGTTGAGAATCGCGTGTTAGAGAGAGGGTAGAGAGGCGAGTAGAGGCGATCGGCTCTCTCGGATCAGCTGTGAGAGCGGCGTGGCGCCGTGTGCCGCGGCTCTGACCCGCTGTCAGTTGCCCGAGCCCTGTGCTACGGTTAGGACCGCGCAATCATCACCTATAAACGACGAGGAGAGAGAGAGAAAGAAAGAAAGAGAGAGAGAGAGAACTCGCAGGATTGTCCTCGAGCGACTGAGGCTATCAGCTGCGACTTCTAGTCCTCGCCACGTCTTTGACCCAGCCACGCGATCGACGCTCGAAATAACGCGGAACGACGCGGAGGAATCGCATTGATCGAGGGATTATCGATCTAGCAGCGGTGTCCGCCAAAGGAGATCGGACAGTGGTCGGCGAAAGGGAGAGACAGAGAGCCAGTGATTGAAACGGTTGCTCGAATCTAGCCTAATCGGTTCTCTATTGAAGCAAACTTTGGAGTCACGGGTCGGCAGAGGATTTTGAAGAATCGCCAGGCGCGAAGATCGAAGCTTGAGACCGCGTGCCGCTACCGCGATCGAGGATCGAGATATAGAGCGTTCGTATACGTCGTGGTGGTTTTTATGGTGGAAAAGTGATTCGGGTTTAATCGAAGGGAAGCAGGGCGAAGCCGGGAGCCGCATGCCTCGCTGACGAGTCTCAGGATGGTCTGGTAGAGGAGGAGTCTGGTGGTTCGATCGCGAGAAATGGCGTGCGGAATATCGTTCGAAGCGACCGCCACGAGCACAGTATTTTTCCTCCTGGTGAGTAGCGATTTGCATGTCCGTTCTATCGACGCGTGTGCCTGCTTTTGCACATCAATAGCTCCGATTCAACGATACACAGCAGGGGGAACGTGGAACTTTCACTTTTTACGCGATGCTCAACAAGAAAAGGCGCGCGTTTCAAGCCTGGACGCTTTTCTTGTTACCGATCGATCGCGAAACAGGCGATCCATCGGAATCGTTTCGGCAGAATTTTTCAGCCAGCTCGAGCATTCGATGTTTTCCCGAAAAGAATCGGTAGACTGCGAGACTCGACATGACTTATCGATTTCGAACACGAATTTACACTCGCTGTAGACTCATCCCCAGTGAGGAAAGTGTGGAACGCACAGCTAAATCGTTCTCCGATTTCTTTTTCGATCCAACGACAACGATGCCGGGATGATTCGTATTTTTAAGTGTTATTTCCAGACACCCATAAATTCGATTCTCTCTAAAAAGATCGATTTGAGGAACAAGTTTTCAGGCGTGAACTCCCGTTACGTGTGACTCGTAGCGTATGTAAATGACGTCTACTCCACTCGTAGTGTTTAAATTGAATTACGTTATCTGGAAACGCGTATAAAATCTCGTGAGTCACTGTGTTTTGGCTCCAGATGCCTAAACTGACCTACGGTAGTTTCAGATGTACGGTGGACAAAAACGTACGACGTTGCTTAACGTCCAACCGACACGAGAGTTTGACAGGACGCTGATCGGTATGATCTTACGTCACTCTCTAATCTCTTTTCACTTTATTATTCGCTTGGTGCTCTCTACACGTGTCCCACGTGTCCGACATTAATGTCGATCATGTATTTTTCGATGGGAGGATATGTAATGTTCTATTCTTTGCCCAAATCGATTGGATCATTTGAAGGCAACTATACCATATAATAATAACTAATGCCTTTGATCTAGTATGATCTTTATAGAATTTATAATACGAGTACAATGTAAGCAGAGATAATGTCATCTGAATGGCATTCTTGAAATACGAATATAACATAAAGCCATGAAAATAATATAAAAATTAGACATTTTCTTTATTACTATACCAAGTGGACATATGAATATTTATAATACGTATTATTATTATTATCATCATTGTTATTCGACTTATCATTATATATCCATGGCAAGTGTTTATAGTTTATGTCTAATTTTAACTGATAACCCAGTGTCTATAAAGTATCCATAATTTTTGTTTCCCCGTGTCAAATAACTTTTGCGATTAACAGTATTCGTAGAAAGAATGTTTTGCAGAATCGACTATTACACATTCTGCGGCACTGAAATCGTCTTCGCTTTACACTTTGGTGTCCGGAGATAACGATTAAGAAGCTACAAAACTTACGGTGTATTTATGCTTCTGTCATTTTTATTCGCCGTTCGGAATAGCGCAAGAACTGAAGTTGAATAGATGCAGGAGTACTACGATACTTGGCATACTACCATTTCCTCATTCCATGCACCAAGACTAAGCGTCCGGCATCTATACTAAATAACTCTAAATTACGTCATAAGCATAAATGTCACGAATTCGCTAACTTCAACCTTTGTTACGTCCTCGGTGTGAGCCGTCATATACTTTCAGAAACGCCACCCTTTATATAGAAACCGTGACATTTTCTTCAGTGATTTCATCAATGTTCTTACACCGTACTCGATCATGGCTTCTCGGTTTCAAGAATAGACGCGGTATCACTTTCGACGGTATCAAAGTAAACAAATTCAGCGGGCCATTCGGAATCTCATGGACCCTGTCATTTTATGACGACTGTAGTGCAATTACAATGCGATTACAGTTACTGCCAGCTTTATCGCAGAGAAATTAAATTTCTATTGAACTAAAAATATATTTACTGTCAACCGTCTAGCATGATTTTTGCGGCACCGTTACAGGGTGCGAGGGGGAGGTGGCACGAATATTGTTTTCATCTATGCGGTGCATTTCGCATGTGCAGAAACAGAAAACGTCGACCTCGGAGCTGTGAACCGTGACATTTTCCTAGTCGGTTTCATCAAACGTTGCCTCATCATATTAAGAAGCGTTATAATTTCGTATTGTGTCACGATGTAACCCCATCGCTCGGTGTCCCATCTCTCTATTCTGGTTCTCGCGAAATCTGCGAGCACACTCGCGCGGCCTCGGCGGCATTCGCGCACGCTGCAACGCGGTGAAACGCGGTGCAACACAGTGCAACGCGTGGGGTGCACGCAGCGATACGCGTGCGCTTAGAGTCAAGGATACAGGCGTTATCTTGCCGGTGATTGCTATACTTAACGGCAGGACACACGCTGGTCGAACGTTCGTTTCCGTTCACGTTCCGAACGGGTACGCGGTGCAAGCGGTGCAAGCGGTGCACACGGTTGCCACCTTCCTTATGGGAACGTAGAATTCTAACCCGCGGTGATTCCTTCGGAAGTTTATTACACCACAGACGTTTTTATCTTACGCTATGCAGCAGTAGTCCACGGGGGTGGGTACCCCTTTAGCTTCCTTATTTTGAAAATCAAAAGAAGATCTTATTCGAGGATAACAAAGTAATAGACTCATGTTGCAGAAGTTGATTTTGTAGAAATCTGTGCGTAGGCTGCTAGGCTAGTAGCAGTAGGAAATTGAAGAACCAATCAAATTGTACACATTATTATATTATATTATTACATTTTTTATATTAGGTATTTTTAAGAACTCTATTACTATATTTTTGTGGTCATAATATTTATTAAGGGAAGCTTACAGGATATATATATATAGAGAGAGATGTAATTGTCTGGGTGGCTGCTATATTTCGAATCGTCCAGACTCTGAACTCCAGAGTATCGAATCGAGGGATGATCTACCGCGCGTAATCGTTCATTAATCTTCGAAATTCCTGTAACTACGAGCACGAGCATGAGCATGAGCACAGCTCGGCGCCGCGTCGCAGCTCGTTCCGCAGCCACTAATTACGCACCGGTCCGTGTATGATTATGCGGCGAATGTTGGAAACAGAACTAGTGGCCGTGCACACTGCGCCGTGTAGGGTCCTCGACACGTGCACAGTGCACGCACCGCATACATTCGTTTCGATTCTCGATGCAGGTTCATCGCCGTTGGTGATCTCCTCGGCTGGTATCCTGTTTCGAATTCCGTCGATTCTTTCTCCGGATCCCGATTCAGTAATCCTGGCTTTCGATTGTTCCCGTTCGGCTCCGGGATACCGCGGCCATTGTGTTAGGAATTCGAATGAACGCGCGTGAATATCGTCGACAGGGACACGCTTCTCGTCGAAACTGCTAAGGAACGATCCGCGCGTTTCGTAGAGAATTTTAAACGGATCAGAGAAACCTCGCTGAACAGGGCAGATCGGTTTCTAAACACGTTTGGCAAATAAATTGATGAACTGGGTTCTGAGGTTCGTGCGAACACCCTCTATTGCTCCGAGTTCGCTCGTTAATTTCGATAATGCAGACGGTTCTTCTTTCCCCACGTTCTGCATTTACGTATCTTTGTACATTGTTATTTTTTATTCTTGTTTCAATTACAATTATTCAGCAATCTGATCAGCTTAAATTAATAACTATCAATGCTTCGCTAAAATTAAAATTTTATTGTCATATTTTATATATTTATAAAATACCTCCTCGCAACCGCAGACACATCATCGTGAATTTCCAAGCGACGGATTAAGAAGTTCCCTGAAACGTGCAGTAATTGTTATAAGTATTGCAGCAGTTGCTCGAAATATAAACTCGATCACAGGAACGGTGACGCGTTGCGATGCTTTTCGATGCTCTCGCCGAATCGATCGTTCAGGAAGCGGCCGGGCAGAGACTGAAAAGCAAGCTCGGTTAAGCGATAACGCAATCGGAACATTAAGTAGAACACCTGGACACATTCGGATGGTTTCTTAACTCGTTCAAGTTCGCGATACGGCGGCAACGAGCGCCACGGTTAATTAGCAGAGCGAGCAGCGGTCCGCCGTGGAGTCTCAGATAATTGGATAATGGTCAGTTTAACGGAGGATACGCGAGTTAAAAACCGTGTGGAAGCCGACGAGAACGTGGAAGTCACGGGGAGCGCGCGATCCCGCTCCAGTTAATTAAATTGTAAGCGCATCTGGAACAACGGGCTCGCGAAGACCGCGCGAAAATTGATACCCGCCGTTGATACACCCTGCTGCTTTAACGAGCAACGCCCGTTGTCTCGTTGCGTCGCGTCGCGTTGGCACGTCGCTGGCAAAAAGAGGCATGCGATCGATGCTGACAATAAATCGTTTAACTTAAAAGAAGGCGCAGCGTTGATAAAGCAGTCCTGAATAAAAGTTCGCGTGTCCCCTTTCGTAATGCTGCTGTATGGACGATCTTGTCGAGCTTTGCCGATGGTGCCATGGAGGAGGTGTTGCTCATCTACAGGGTGATCCATTTAAATCGACCCAGTCAAATATTTTCAAAGTTCGAATGATTTTTGGGGGCACAAAATCTGATATTAATAAGACAAGTTTATTCTTTTAAACAGTGTAACAAATTTTCTATTATACCAGTTCATTCAGCTCGTTTTTCTCTTCATAAAAATACTAAGGCATTTATTGCAAAAAATCATTGGCTTAGAAGATATTTGAATTTTCTACTTGCTAATACTAATCTCAATTTACATCCCCAATTGCTTTTCCTAATGACGTCGATGAATATTCTCCTATAATGAGACACTGTGCAGTGGTGAATATAAATTTGGCTGAATGGAAGGAGAGTTTACGAATCCGCATAACAGGCGACCCTTTTACACGCGTGTTGCGGTTCATGACCTTCGCTGAATGGTTATTGCGAGCGAAGGTCACGGTCAAAGGGAACAATCTCATTGTCAGGCTGGCAGACGATCGGTACAGACAAGCGAAATTTATATTCTTCCCCGGCTCCCTGGATTCGGCTGAATTGTTATTAATTATGGCCGCTATAGACCGTACTAGACCGGTAATTAATGTCGGAATTCCAGAGATATATTATCTCTATCCAGCTCTTAGACTGCAGTTCATAAATTACCTCGTGGTATACAGAATTGATAGCTTGTCGCATCGCCTGTGTTGTCTCCGTGCTTGAGACATTTTTATCGGGGCCCGGATTCATAAATCTTGGGCCATATTTAAAACACTGGATACCGCGCGGTTTATTTAAAAATGCTAAGTGCGTTTCTCCGATGATTCATTTTTAGGCGATTCGCTGGTCGACGGTGACACGGGAATGTTCTTAAATTCTTCAATTACCAAGGTTACATCAAGGCTATGTTCAGCTACCTTAATCGCGAGAAAACATTTTTCGACAACCCTGTACTATAATGATCAATAGACTGTGGAATTTAGGCATTTTATTATTAAAAATTATTAGGGAAAGAATGGAAAAAAATTATATTTAACTCATTCATTTTGCATTCAACAATTTTTATTTCGCATAAAATTTCGCATAAAAATCCGCGCGGCCCGGCGACGCATAAAATTTTATTAGATGACTTTTAAGTATCCAAAACTAGTTTGTCGTCTAAAAAATTATGAGCATAAAAACCGCGTGTTCTAATCCTTCAGTCGAAAGTCCAGAAGCGGAACAGCGCGTGTTCAATGAATTTTATTCGGTTCTACGAGCCATCGGTTGAAGATTCTTTAGGTTGACGTTTATAAATCATCTTCCTAGTTTAAACAATGGGTCCTACACTTAGTCGAACGTTTCGTATCAAGAATCACGGGGATCCATCCGTTCACGCGTACGAGCATGTAACGCGCGCGCGTTCCAGAGGTTGCGAGAAATTCACGCATAAATCACCGCGCTCCTTATCAGGCTCCCCACTGTCTTGTGTGTGGTATCCGGAGGTGCACCTGCGTGAAACACGAACGCGCGATCGGCATTGAAGGATCGCGTGGAACTTCTGTTACGAATTTTTATGCATTCGATTTCTTCGGTCCTGCGCGATGATAATTAAACCCGAACCTTTTCCTCCACGGCTATTATACCGTGCTTCGTATTTAATTGCAGTCCTTAACGGGGTGTCCTAGTGTAAATCACTTTTTTACATTATATTTGTACGTGTATGATGCATACTATTGCGACAGTATTTGTGTAGTTGGTATCGCAGGTGTAATAGCAGCTACGCGGACTATACCTGAAATAAACTTTTAAGTAGGATAGTGATGAAGCGAGTGCACCTCTTCTTCTTATACCTACTCCAAAGTGGGGTAATATAAATATAACCTCAACTATTCTTTTGCAAATTGCGCCGGGAATTAAATTAAATTCTATGGAATAGGTATCTTTTACGTGGTTGTTGTTAATCGGTTGTTCATTCATTGTATGAATAATTATATAAAATTACCACCCCAGATATGCTCATTATGGAATAAGTGTTCCATGAAATATAATAAAATTAAAAATGCACATTGGATTTTATTTTTATAAAATAAAGTCTAAGAACTTGTTTCGTGAAAGGATTAATTTCGGAACAGCGTGTGAACAGATCTTTGGGAACAGTTTTAATCGATCCAAATATAGATAACCGATTATCAACGTATCGCAGCCAAGACTCAGCGAAAGTTTCGCAAAACAATTGCAGTTAATGCAGAAAAAAGTCGGGTCGCTAGGAACGGGCCCGGTTGTACCGGAAACGATCGTTCGATTTCACACGATGCACTTTTCGTCCAATGGTGAAACATGGCAGCCTAACGCGTTGTTTCTAGAAACCGGTCAACCAATATAATGAGAAAATTTATCGCAGTTGCTTTGTCATTCGAGCTCTGTATTCTGCGAATGGGACCGCGATTGCGGCGCAAATAAATTGCAAGGAATCCGCAGCTACCGAATTCCACTAAATCGACTATGATCCTCGACTGTTAATGCAATGCATTTGGCCGACTTGGGGTCAAACGTAATAACATTATTTACGTAATAATGTTCGAAAGATTGAATGCTTGAATGATTGTTCGTAATTTCCCTGTGACACGAGAGAAGTGTAGGATAATAATGTAATAGTAAATGATTCGGTATAAAGCAGACGGAGAGTTATGTATATTTCTTGGTTGCATGTACAATAGGTTTTGCAATATAAATTAATTCTTTTATAAGTTATTATTATTACCCTTAATTTAATATATGTATATTATAATAATAATATAATATTAATATATATTAATATATTAAGTAATATTAATATATATTATTATTACTTGTAATATTAATATATTAAATTTAGGAATTATTACTGCAGTGGCAGTTTTCATTACAGAAAACGATGCCAATGAATCAAAAATGTTATTCGGCCCCGCGTGATTTACATAAAAGGATCGCAGTGACTAGAAAAATTCAGGTCCCTTTTCGTCATCGTATCGATTCGATTCCGACATAATTTCCTCTGTGTGAATACAATTCAAGCGTCCAGCGGGGACGAAAAAGTGTTGCAAGTACAAACGTAAGGCTTGATGAAAGATCGATAGAAGCATTGCCGGAACTCGAACGTTACGAAAGTTTCTGTCACAACGTAACAGAGAGCATGGTTACACAGAATGATGTAGGACACAGCAGGCATTCAAAGTTGACCAAAAAGTTCGGTTCGATTTGCATGTAGAAAGCGTCGTTTGCTGTCTTAATTTTTCCCTCGGCGAAGAGGACAATGTTTCTGTATTCTTTCTTTTCGCTTGGAACGTGAAAATCGAATTGCTATAACCCGTTTGAAACATAATTTTCTAACCCTTTGTATTCGAGGGCCCTGGAGCTATTAAAAATAACTCCAAACTCCAGGGTTCCGCTACGGAGACATTGAAGATGAATTTTAAATGGCTCCACTATGGAAGCCTCGAGTGCAAAGGGTTAAAGATCGTCTGTCAGAATAAAATAAAATATTGTCCAACTGTTTATGCCATCTATTGCAAAACCATCGCACTTAGGCACTATTTAGAGCTAACTCGTCTTTATGGAAAATGTACGAGATTTATTCGAATGCATCAAAGTATCTTGTATAATAAAACGAGGGTAAAAAGCGGAACTGCTCCCTCATTGTTGCAACCTCTTGCAGCTGTCGATGATTGCTTTATCCTCCGAGAGTATCGCAATACTCACGGACACGAATATACAGGAATTTTGCAGTTTTTCTACAACATGTAGCATATCCTGGTCGTTGGTGCATTGGTCGGCCTCCGAAACAGCACTGAAGCATTCAGTTTATTAGCGGTCGTGAGCACCATTGACATTAAGGCGCGCAGAATCGGTAGATTTTCGATAATAAAGCGGAAGAACGGGGAAGATAGGTCTGTAGGTTCGAGGTACCGTTAAAAGGCATTATGGACGCGCGGAATTCACGAGTTGCATTGTAGCTTAAGGTACACGTAAGGTCGCCGTGGTTTGGTAACGGTACACCGTAACGGAGAAAACGATGCCCATTTCTCGTGTACCGCTGTTCAAGTCCGAAAAAATTGTAGCACTCGCCTGAGATTACGTTCGACGTGAGGAGGTTGCGTTTTCAAGAGGTCGCGGATTATCTGCAGTCCGAAGTCTGGACTGCAGTCTGGAGAATGCAACGGCGCCGAAGAATGCAATATATTTTCCGATTCAAATAGCATATTCAAGCCCAGTTTTATGATCTTCCGATTTTATCGACGCGTAAACATTTAATGCCATTACTTTTTAAATAGCATTCATAAATAGTTATATAACATAATATAAATAATGAACATAAATATTCTATATACTACACACTATCAAAATGAAATTTTCACGATTTCAATACATACCTGGTACGCCTATAATAATTTATAAATAATACTTTTATATTACAGACATTTCGAGGTAGGCTTCTTTGAAATCTTACGTACCAGCTGTGCTCGTAATTAATAAAAATGAATAAAAAGAATCATACCACATACCAAAGGTCCAATTAACTAATTATACGGTCTCGTTTTAATTTTCTGAGTACTTGTGAAACGCGGCGCGCAGAGTTTTAAGAACGAAACAGGAATCCCGCGATAAAATCTTCATCGGCGCGAAATCAATGGGACCGATACTTTGTCGGATTGAGCTTCATGGTAAAATTAACGTTCTCGACACGGCTCTGAAACGGCTGAAGAACATTGCAAGTTTGCAGCTAGCACAAAGAATATGGAACACGACGAATGTCGACGGTGGCGAGCGTTTTCCTGAGAGCGTTGACCACGTAAGCGATGAAGTAACAATGACGAATCAGATTTCAATGCTCCGTTTAGGCCAATTACGGACACCCTTGTAATCGAGCCCGCGGAGAAATTACGTTCCATAGAGACCAATTTACAGCTATAGCGATCGGTAACGTCGAAGGGTCCACAGTTTTTCGACGCGCGCAAGAACTGCTGAAATCTTACGCTCGCGCTGGCTTGAAAGTGATCGATAAATGCTTCTTCTTCGTCATAAACATTTTCTATTAATCCGAACAAATGTATTAAGAAGTTGGCAAGTTGGAAATGCGTCGCATAACGTATCGCTCGCTCGGTTCTTGTTACGTGAGAATGAATCATGGCAGATGATCCCTTACCCCATTTCCTCTGTCAGCAACGAGGCACATCCGACATAGCTACATAACAAGAACAAAGTGCTTTTATTTACCACTAATTCCGCTTGGCGTATTGTCAAGTTCCTGTCGTTGCATAGCCGAATGTTCATCGTAATCAATTGATTCAATGCAACTTCCTCGATGAAACTCACGGCCATTTCTACTCAATATTTCCTGCTTGAAGACGCGTCGCGATATTTCCTGATATGAATCGCAGCATCAGAAGTCATTGCAGTTGTTATCGGAACGAGAATCTAATCTGAATAATGCCTGACAGCGTTAAAAAGCATAATTGAATCGAGTGAAAGTAATCTTCTCCCTTCAATCTCCAATGGTTTCACCAAAGCGAAACCTTTATTCGCGATAATAATAATCTTTATCATAGGATCTCTCGGCCGATAAGTCGGTATAATTGCTTTCTTTATAAATAAACTAAATAGTCTTGGCAAGTGCACAAATAAATGACTGTATAATATTTTTCGAAGTAGCTGGATCGGCAGCCAGTGTGAAGGTGCAGCTCAGGGAAGCATTCCCGAAAACAAACAGCGTAGGGAGGGCGATTCCCCGGCTATCTTGGTCGAAGGGGGGTGAAAAGGAACAGCGAGAGGGATCGATGGAATGTTGGCGAAATCGGAAACACGCGTCTCTGGCTGGTAGTGCGGGAGATTGGATGCACTGCGGTGCGCCGCGCCGCGGTAGAACCTTTCTGGGAATAAACGCGCGGCGGGTCCGCACTCACACCTCCAGATGCGCTCGTGCCGGCCAAAACGGATGGCGCCAGGTATTTTTAAATCCGTACGATAACAACGACCGGCTGGATTCCAAGCGAATAACTGTCCTCGCTGAGCGAACCACCTTACGAAATCCCGCTGTCCCATGTTGCCCCGGGATCGTCACGCGGCGTCGCCTGTAGCCACCCCCGCGTCTCGTTCCCGTGACGCTTTGATCTCTCCCAGCATAAACTGAGGAAAAAGCTTACCTACACGCTCAGGTATTGCAATAACTCACGCGGTGCGCTTTGCCGCTGCTCCACGTGACTTAGATTCGCCTCGTTACGGCCGCCAACACGGAATACTTTAAACCAATTCCCTGGTTGAATCGTTACGAGCACGTTGTTTGAAGATGGCGCGAGCGCGAGGGTGTCTTTGCTTATTCAAATGACTTTTTATCTACACCAATTTCATCTACAGTCACTACTGTGACTAGTGCGAGAATCTACAGTGAATCTATACATTTCTATACATAAATATATACTATACATATACTATACATTTCTACTATACGTCAATAGACGCGTCGTTTGGAAATCTCCTCAATCATGTCCTTTAGCCACAAGTAACTCGATTACTATGCAATGTAACGAATTATACCGACTACTAAAACACGTACGATTTTTCCTAAGCAATGCAGATCGACGAATCAGTGGAGTAAAGATGTAAACACTTATGCTACTTGCGACATACTTGTGCACACGAACTGAATGCTCGCTTGTCCGCCCCTTGCCATTCTAATAATTGCTGCGACCGATCCGTGGCAACCGCATTATTTGTACAAACGTATATATCGCCACGAGCTAAAAACCGTCGCGTATCATTAGGCAATTTATCGGATAAATCGCAGTGACACGTTTAAATTGATAGGCGGTATTGTTCATTGCACGCGCGATCCCAACCGGAGGTCTTTGATCTTCGACGTAGATAGTTCAGAATCGCTTCGATGTGCAATAATTCTTCAAATGTTTTTAATCGGTTCTATAGCAGTCTTTTAAACAGCAAACTGTATCGTCCGATAAAGATTATTCTTGCTTATAGTAGACTGACAGTTATTTATTGCGATAGTTAACTGATTTCATACTTTTTACTCTGCAATTATTGCAATTGATGCCTCGATGGTATACGGATGAATATGTTTCTAGTTCAATAGTTACTGTAATAAAGTAATAGACACTTGACACTTTTATACTAACTATTTATATTAAACTTTTACAATATGCCATGCAATTATAGCATTATTCCAGAGTATAATGTAAATTGTCAAAGTATGTAAGCGTTGGTGCAAGGGTCAATGTCGAGTGCACCTCGATCAAAAAGATCTCCGCACACCTTTTGGAATGGGCCAATTTTTATAAACAAAAAGTCTTGAATTGTTTGCGAAGACATGTACAGGGAATAGTCGTTCAAAAGGACGACCTTGGCAGCACATTTTCAAGGTTACGAAAATAGTGGAGGAATCGTTCGAATAAAATGAATTAGCGGAAGACGTTCGAAGTTGGAATAGAGTAGAAGCCGAGGGCGGGGGTGTGCTAGTAAAGGGCAGGTCCGCGCGGTATCGCAGACCACTCGGTCGTGAAAGGAGACGTGGGTGGCAGCGAGGAGGACAGAGGATTCCCGCCGCTATTAATAGAACTGAGGTTATCTCTCCGGCTTCTACATATAATCGAATGCCTGCGTAGGGTGGAGTTTCGCGGAGGGTGTCATGCAGGCAGATTACTTGTACCGGTTTTCTGGAATGGTGTGTGTCAATCGTCCTGCGAGAGCGTCCGTTTGGACACGCGCTCATGTACAGGGTGGTCGTCGTGACTCGCGAGAACCAGCCGAATCCGGGGTTAGCAGAGCTTTCGGCGTTATTTTGCGGCGCGATCGTCGAGCCGGTCGCCCGCGGAAAGCGAGATAGGAGGCTGATCGGGCCGCGAGTGAATTAACATAATGCAACATTACTTTCGCGCGGGCCGGCTCGCCGCAACCCCGAAGAATTCCCGCGACGCGTGACCCGCCGATTTTTCGACTGACTAATTTATGCCAAGGACCTCGCCGGCTGTCAAAGTATCGCCGGGTTTATTGAGCGGAGATAAGGCGAGCCATGAATCCGTTGAACGTCGAGGACCCGGAGAGGCGTTGCGGACGAGATAAGCGGTCCGCGGCGTCTTTTGACTTGCGCGCTTTCCGATCTAGGAGCTCCGAGTTAAGGTATCGAGATTTTAGAGAGCGATAGATCGCGCAGATTCTTCGGAACTAATGGCCGGGAACGAGGCGATGAGAAAGAGCCGACGGAGAGGGAGGTTTCGTTGGGAATAGGGAAACGAGACGATAGAGAGACGTCGCACAGTGGGCCAATATTCAACCTGCTATAACTTTGTCAATATTTATCCAAGTTTGATAAAACATGGAAGGTTTTAAAGCTTGAATCTTCTACTTTTTGGTAAATTAACTGCTTTGAATTAATTGTATTGAGGGAGTAAAATTCTCCTTTATAGAAATAATGTAATTCCTGCCTTCACCATGTGTGAAATTTTTAATATCGACTTCTGTCCGGCCTTTTGACTCGAACACCCCACTGTGCAAACTTGACTGCTGCTTTTTTATTGCGGGGACAGTCGGAGATATCGTTCCTCACCGGACCGATACGTTTCAATTTGCAAGATATTCGGCGGCTGGTAAAGCTCGTTTCGCCAATAAAATCTTTAGAATGCGGTTAATTATTCCAGCCAGCTTCGGAACGAGCCGGCGCTGTAAAGATTATTGCGCCGACACGGCTACGCACGCGGAAGATATAAAAACGTGTTGCCGGTTATGACATCGGGCCCTGGCGCGACCGTCGGCAAGGTTGTAATTTCCCTCCGCATCGACGTTGTCCGGGTGCGTCAGCTTGTTTGATTTTAAATTGTCCATTTTAGGTGAACTTCAATTTATCCGCGGACGCGCCGCTGCGTTGCAACGCGCCACCGGTGACTCCTCTTTAAAGAAAGGAATTTCTGACCGGCTGGTTATTAATGAAATAACGAACTGCGAACGCGGGGATTAATTGAAACGGATGCGAAAGATAATTCCGATGGTTTATTCCGCGCGGCGTAACTCTAATTTAGATCCGCATCTGACGTTGCTTCATATAGAAAACCTGCTCGTTCGCCTTTTCAATCGGGCATTTGCATCTACCGGTTTTGCAATCACGGAATAGCATTTTATATTGATTTTTAACAGTAATAATTTCTTGTAATTTCTTATCCTGATAGGTCATGATTTAAGCTTGGCTTTAAAAAATGATGAAGACAACTTTTAAGTGACTTCGCAGCGGTCTTCGATCGCAAAGGGTTAAATTTGAGTTGACAGTCTTAAAGTAGAATAAATTTGACAATAAATCAGCCAGGAACGAAAAGAGTAGCTGCATTATTTCTTAGTAAATTTTTACGTTTTCTCAAAATCGGAACTCTTCCTTATGTCTACGTCTACTGATATGGGCGCATGAGTGGATTTATGGTACCAAATTCTTTGAAGTCGAAAGGTCGAAAGGTCGCGGAAAAATGCAGGTTAATCTGCAAATTCACCTCGAGTTCCGTGCCGCGGCACCGCGTAGGAGAGTTCGCTCTGTAAATCGTCTTGCCGACTGCAAAAGTAGATCGAAGATTGAGTCGCGTTCGCGTTTGAACCGGGCGCGTGTTGAATTACTGCTCCTGTTTCGAGTTTTAATCCAATTATTTTAATCGAACGGTATCGGCTGTGTAATTTCTTTCGTTTGCGCGGCTATCGTTCTCTTTAATCGTTGGGAACTTTTCTGCGGGAGCGACGCATTGCCGGCGTATTCCAGTTTCAAGAAATTTCGAGGAAACGTGTAAACAGATTTTTCGAACTCTTTCACGCTCCATTTGTGCGCCATTAAAATCGGTAGACACGGAGACTTGTTCGATTGACGAAACGGAGCCGGTTCTCTCTGATTCTGGGAACGTGTCGAAGATCGATTAGAAGTAGGTGGTACAGGTATTCACAGTCGGTTCTTCATAGAGTGCTTTATGTACCTTACTTCTAATTTCTCTTCCTTGGAATTCTCAGTTAAACAATTTCTACTTTCTAGAAAGATTCACAATATATTATATATATTATACATTATATAAAACGAAATAAAATTATAAAACAATAATTACAAATTAAAATTAGTAAGGCAAAACACCCCTATCAGAATATTATGAACTTACGCTCAAATGACAAAGGTCAAATAAATATAACCATCGAATTTTATTGAGCAAGATCATTATATTAGTTTAAATAGATTGAAGAGGGAGGAAAAGGATGATAGAAGAATAAGGAAATGCTTTTTTGAATTGTAGAATGGAAGACACAGTTGCATCGCACATTCTAATGACAGAAAAGTTCCATTGTCTCTGCTTGTTGTCGACTCGTATGCAAAGCTTATCGCAGACTGGGATTAGTTTCGCGTACAGCCGACATATATTTGTTTCTCAGATGCCTCGCGTAAAACCCCGTTGAATCTCACACTTTGTACACGGCGAATGTTTCCCAAGAGCCCGTTCGCTGCCTTGAATTCCCTGAAGCAATCTTATTTACCGCGCGCAGAATGATGGCGGATTTGATAAAAAGAGCAATTGTCGACGGTTTTCCTTGCGCCGCTAAAGCGTTAGCTAAAATCCACGTCGTGGAATTTCACGGTAGACTAAACCTGCGTGGAGTAGATGCACCTTTCGTTGCCACCTCGAACATTTTCCCGACTTCCACTGCGTTCTGTATTTATTCGAACTCTGCCTATACCTTTGGGCATAGTTGGTCAACATCGAATTAAAAAATAGAATTGTAGTAATTGTTTATATACTTCCGACGTTTAACATTTTTAGAGGTTTCTTTGTGGATCGATATTTTATTTTTCGTATCTGACAGCGTTCCTTCGGAGGGGGTTGATATTAAGAAAAAGGATCATTTCTATATATTGCTTAACATTATTATAACGTAATAAAGAATAGTCATAAAAATAGTTGAAGGTATGAAATGAAATGAGAAAATTTTGTCTCGACCAAATCTCTAGATTACTCAGTATTTTTTTTATATAATTTGCGTGTCGACTGCTGGTCACTATTTAGGGGATTTTCGTCATCATCTCGCGGCGAGTACACGCACCGATTTCAAGAATTTGGAAAGGTGTCCTTATATCGGTCCGGCTATATCTTGCGTCATATATTTGGGCCGTTGACGCCACCCATGGCACGGGTTGGAGGACCTCCGCAAGGACGAACGAACCCAGCAGCTCGATAAACAGCCACGCGTCCTGGCCTATCCTACGCCTTGGTCTTCCTTTTTGCGTACGCGACGATTCCCTCGCGCTGACTTCCAGCCGCGGTCGCAGGGATTCCCGGCTGCTGTTCGCTTTGTGTTTACCCCGGCAATTGAAATTTTTGGCAGCCGATGGTCGCCTCCAACTCGATCCGATCGGGTCCAGCCCAGCCCAGCAGTCAGGACTCATGAAATTTTTGTTATCGCGACGATGACGCAGGAGCGCAAAGCCTCCCATTAGAGAAACTCTGTTTCTTGGATCTGAAATCCTGTATCGAACTTTGGAAATTAGGTAGGATGATTTTGGTTGACATTCGGACGCCTTTTAACCCCATGGCAACCGTTACTTCAATGTTTACATATTAGTGGTAGAGGGGTAAAGTTATTTTTAGATGATAGAGGGTTTACTAGACCATATAACAAGAATGCCTTTTTTTAAATTAAGAAAACAAAAAAGAAATTGAGAACTCGTGTGATTTAATTCTCATTACTCTTACAAAAAAATACCCCAATCATTCTATCAATTTTCAACGTTCAATTAACCCGGCAATAAAAATCAACGCAGCAATTAGCTTGCGACCGTACGGCCGTGCGACACCGTCGCGTAAAATGTCCGGCTTTATTTGATCACAAAGCGCGTCCACTTTCCCGGGGAGATAGCGGAACCGCATAAAATGAACAAGCGAGGGCGACGTCGAAAATAGGCTTCCTTTTCGTCCTTTTTCATTCTTCTTCAAAGCGAGAAGTTAAATTGATCCCATCGCCAAGGTGAGCTTGCGAGACTTCATTTAAACCGGATGGATAACCTATACGAAGGAGGGGGGCCGCGGTGAGAGGACCTCACAGACAATTACGCGGTCTTTATCAGCACACAATGCGACATATTGCCGCGTAATTCGCGGGTCGAGGAGGACCGGCTGCGGGATAAAAGGTGCGCGCATCGGGCAAACTTTTATTCTTGTCCGGCGCATGGAATTCTTTGCGGTTTCACGCAAATCTCTGCCCGAGGAATTTCGCAAAATCGAACATTGCGATACCGTATCCGCGATCTGCGATTCCGGCTCCGTTGCGAACACGAGTAACCCATTTCGTCGTATTAAGAGGATTTATTCCGGTGACGGATGCGCCGGCGAATTCGAAAAGCTGCTGGCAAGGACCGAAAATAATTGTATGATAATTGCCCGATAAAATTTTACAGAATCAATGGCCGAAACTTGTTTGCTACTTAAGTCGAAGGCTAATTAACCCAGAAACTGAGGCGAAAGTTTTCCAGTAGACGAAACATTACGAAAAATTGTCATCATTGACAACTGTGGATCTGTATGCAAAGTAAAAATTGTCTAAGTTAATTTTAAGAAACAGAAATAAACTGGAAACGTGCCTCTTCTTTTAATAATTTTTATAACATGTTCACAGTTTAGTATTTCCTCTAGTCATTTTTATACTAATTGTATAAAATTGACAGTCTACTGATTAGTAATTTGAATACTTAGGGTATTGGACTAAAAGATACACGCGGTAACGGTACGATGAAAATTCAATTGAAGGATACAACGACATTTCCAGTATAATAAAATAAGAGTCCGTAGAACGAAAGACCGGAGGAAGCACATACATCAGTTTTTTAAAAAAGGTACGAAATATCTTCGAAATGACGGAATCGAATTCCACGGCGCGTCGCTGCCGTGTAATCCCCCGTGCGCGAGAAGAAGGTGACAAAGGTTAACAACACCCTGATATAAAAAAGGTTCTGTACCAGATGAGAGGCATAAAAACCGGCGAAAAAACCGTAGCACGATGTTCACCGTAAAGGGATAAAATGCCCACTCCACGTGGCGTCAATGACCATTTCTCGAATAGCACTTTTAGAACCATAAAATTCTCTGCTCGCACGGTTTACACTGGTCCGCTAATAAATCCAGTTGGGGGGAAGGGCCGTTTTCTTGGGCGTTTCACCCTAAAAAAGTAAATCGTTAGAGCCACCCGTAGACGGGATACCAGCCGGAATTATTTAGAGGCATTGGACCCGGACGGCATTGAACGACCTTCACGAATTGGGGTCCACGTACTACGTGCCACGGCACACGCTCAACACACTCGGTGGACCATTTTCACGGTCCATCCGAGACACACGGTCGTTCCTACAGGCCTTGTAACTGGACACCCGTTGTATATAGAATTAAATTTCGGTCATCGGAATCTCTGTTAATGGAACGATTGGTTATCGGAATGTCTATTGACCGAAAATTGGAGTGTTCAATTGTTTCTTCGATACTCTAGAAAAGAAATATTATGTTATATATAATATTTGAAATATTAATGAAGTATTAATCATATATATATAATATTATATTTTGCGTAAAATAACTAAAAACTACACGTGTAAAGTAGTTCGTCAAATATACAGGGTGTTACCGATAATTTGTTACAGTGTTTATTTTCAATAAACATTAGACAAAAATGGAAGAGGAGAAAGTTATACTACATTTTACTAGCGATATGATAGTGTATCTCAATTTATTATATTTTCAATATCTTTCGAGGGACAAAGGAGACCTCCATTTTTTAAAATGGAATACTATGTATTTTTTACATCATACGAAAACTTGCATTAAGATGAATTAATATATTAGTATATATTAGTATATATTAGTATCAGCGTGCATTAGTGTATATTAGTATAGTATACTGCAGTCTTTAGGGTCATGGAGGGTCGTGCAATTTGCGGAATAGCTCGAGGCTTCTTGTCCATTTAGCCGATCGGATATTGTTTGGCAATCGAGCAAGTATATCTTCATAAGAGAAAGAGTGATAACCATAACTGACGCGAGCAGCTAGCATCGGAGAAAAGGATGAATAAGCGAGCGGCCATAAATCTCTCGTCGAGTTCTGGCAAGAGGTAATTAAAGGGTGCAGGGAAGGTGTCGAACGGAGTTCCAGCAATCGAACACTTTCGAGTCCGATGTATACGAGGACGAAAAGCAATATGTTGCCGATAAGTTTCGACCTCGTAAAACGTGGATGTGAAACGAATCGGCGGGTTTCATTCAGCGAGTCGCAATCACGGTATCTCCGCGGGTTAACCAGAAGCGTAGCTGAATAACATGTGTTGCGGCCGCGTTGTTAATTAACGCTGTATCACATGAAAGATCGCAGCTCGCAAGAACTTCGACCATTCTACTGTCGAGGAGGGATTAGTCTTATCATAATTGCACCGAGACACGGTCCGTGTCCAGTCGTCCGGCGTTTCGCTGCGAGCGTGAGAAAAAAATTGATCGGCGAATAAAGAAACCGGACAGACGAATTGATACGCCCCGAACAAGATAAAGAAATGATTGATCGAATCCCTGCTTCGATGCAGCAGCGTTTTAATGGAAACTCGGCGCGAATGAATCGCGAATTGAAAATGCTTTCTGATATGGTACAGAGTGTTTTTCGCATAAAAATCGATGCTTGAAAAACATGAAAGACTAAATAATAAATTACTCTGTGAAGATACGGCATAATGCGATAATTTATTTCAGGATTGTAATTATAACCGGCAAAAATTATTATAAAATATAATTGAAAATCCCATTAACAGTCGTGCGACAGCGTTGATATACACGCACGTCGAAAAATGAGTAACGGTACCAAAGCATCGGTGCATGCAGTTCTTCAGAGATCCCAGACCTTCGTACACGGATGTGCATCTCTGACTCCCATAAGTTACAGTAGCTAACTGCCCTTTGTATCCGTGTCAAAACTGAGCGTCTCCAGGGGTAGTAACGAATGCACGCGGGCAAGTTGGTGTCAGAGTTGGGCCATATTTTAAATTGACCCGAAGCAAATAGGCATAAAGTCGTATTTAAAATGTCGGCAATAAATATTCTCAACCGCGGCGTAATATCTCGAACACCTGGGAGATAAACAAGGCCGTTTTATTACATGCTTGATAGTTTATTTCGTGGTTCTCGTGACTAGGTGATCTTTGCGGCTGCTTCTAATAAGTTGGACGAACTATAGAGCTTGTACGATCGACGAGTCGCGGTGAATGCCAGAGCAAATGTATATTTTTTAAAAAACTACTAAGCCCAGGGTACTCTTTTTTACACAATGTGTTAATATTAAACGTAAAAGTGGATGTAAAATCTTCGATCGAATGGGCTTTCGGTAATAAGGCCCCCGTTCTCAGCAGTTCGAGGGATATCTTGCGAGTTACGACCCATTAGGGCCGGAGTAGCCGCGCGTTCGCATTATATTTGACAATTTAAGCACAAAACTGCGGCATAAGCTCCTCGATATGACTCTCGCATTACCGTGAGTGAATAACAGAATTATTTGATACACCCAGCGCGGATGTAACAGGCTCCGATAATTATTCTGATGCTGAATTATTGTTCGACGTATGGACGCGTCCTTTGCGGAACGGAGTGGCGGACTTAAATCTGCTCCGTAAATCGCGTTTTAAGGAGTATGATAATTTCATGTGGGTTGTGTTACGGATTGCCATCGAACGCGCGCAACGATAATTAACGAGACAGAACCCTGTCATATATTGCAACCACTGTTCCCGATTTTATTGCGCCCGAGATCCCCTGTTCAGCGCACGAACGACGAGAACCGGGTGTACCATTTCCAGGCACGTTAAAGTTTCGAGAAATTCCACGTGTCAACTAGCGCGATAAATTCCAGCTGCTTTCTTAATAAATTCGATGTAGTAATTGCAGTAATTTATTTCTTGCGATTCTATGATTGCCGCAGTCGAGTTACACGTAATTATAAGGTTATTTAGTTACAATTATCCGTCCGCATCACGAGAAGCACTCTGCTCGGCGACACGATACTCTCTTCCAGGCGTTGAAGTCATCATTCATTGAAATGACTACTGTAACGGCGTATTCGCTACAATGAGTTGGTAATTATTCCGATTAGATTGTTGAGTTTTACGACTTTAAAGAAACAGAAATATTCATTCGCGATTTACAGATTATATCTTTGTTGCAGAAGCTATAGAAGCCAATTTCTGACTGAGTATATTATTATATTATATTGTATAAATAAGTGTAATATAATAGATATTTATTATATATAATTATTATATTATACAGAAGTTCTGAGTATAATAATTAAACATTATAAGTATAATATAATAAATATAATATTTAATTTCTCAGTCTATAAAAATTCTTAATACATGACGAGTTGAACAATGCAGCGTCGCAAAAGTAATTACGTTAACAACTATAAAGAAAAACAAGTTTGCGGAGAAAGCGACGGAGTTCAAGACTTTTACGCTTGCAGTGCTATACAACTACTGGTTCGATTTGCGTTCAGGTTCATTCACAAGGCCACGCTCATCGTTCTTTATTTCTACGCTCGAAAAGCCGGAGATCGGGAGGCCGATTGCCGGCAGCGCGAAACACCCGGGGCGCAATTTTCAAGCAACATTTTCGTGGGACGGATGATCTCGGGTCGCATAAATCATTTAGTTTCACGTAATTTGCAGCGAGTGCTCGCCTCCCGTATTTAATACTTTCAACACCTCGTGGTCCAGCGAGTCGCATTTTTCTCTCCGGCCAAAGGACTGCTAAATAAGCAGTGCATTTCGGCGAGGGATAAAAATCGCAACAGGCGTTAAAGTCTTCTCGTGTTTCCCGTGATTTATGGCGGCACCGTGCACAAAGCTCGCTGTACCGTTACAATCCTTCGACGCTGCGCCGATGCAATTTCCACGTGTACACGTGCGGCTGCGAATATGCTGATGCGGGTGCACCCGCCTATTTACGATTTCCTGACCTGTCCGACAAGTACTTGTTTTCAGAATGCAGTCGAATCGTTAGCCCGCTCGCAACTAGGCCGCGACTCGGCTAGAAATCAGGGCTGGCCACATATGGAATAACCTTATTTGAAATATTATTTCAATCGCTATTTTATTTCATATTATTAACCCTTTATACTTATTAGTGGAGCCATTTAAAATTGATTAAAGGAGCCCTCGAATTTGAAGATCAATTTTAAATGGCTCCGCTCCGGAGTCCTCCAGTGTAAAGGGTTGATACGAGGTAACATTATTGGAAATATTTGTTTAAATAAGTAAGAGTTAGAAGTGGGATGGTTTTGCTTTCGTACAAAATGTTCGGACGCGATCTCATTAAGCAATCAATCAGTAGTCTCGAACCAGTTGACACTCGTTCCTTCGCTCTCCTTACTCGCGTCACACCTTGGGAAATTCACCTTGGAAATGATACGGCGATCTAATTGTCAGCTCAGAGTCTGGTTTATACCGGCATAGAACGCGCCAGCTGACGAAAAGTGCTGCGTCGGTTGCCGTAAGCAGAACCAAAGTCTGCCGGAGATTAGGGTGGCGAACCGAGCCGGCAATGGTCCCGGTGGGAAGAAAGGGTAAATCGGGGTGGAAAACCGGCGGGTGGAAAACCGGCAACGTGTACTGCTCGCGATAGTAGAGTAGTAATTATGAAATAAAATAACACGTTAGTCGAGATAATATTTCACACAATGTGAATCAATTTTCATCGAATTTGGAGGTGGAAAGTATGGCTTTGGTCCTGCTAGTCCCTTGCTTTAGGGACTTGCCGTCGGAACGGAGGCCACCGAGCCAGTTCCACAATAATTCACGTCACGAGCTAACGAACTCGCGTGACAGAGTGCCAGACGGATTCGTTCGGGTGCATTGTTTTTCGCCGTTTCACAAGCGGATTGCGAGGCGAATCCATGAGACGGTGTCATGGTCAGCCAAAGATGAGACAGCATCCATTACGCGGCAGATAGCGGGAGCGGCTGTCATCAGTCACCCGCGCAAATCTAGCCCAGTCATCGAAAAATTCGGCAGCAGTCGGACGGAGAGGATCGAGGCCCGAGCGGGCACCGTGTGATCATCCACCGATCGATCGGGTGATTCGTTGTTCCGGCCTTCATGCCGGATCTTATCGTGGCGACAGCCGTTGCTTCGTTCCCATTGCGCGGTATTAAACAGATTCGCATCTCGCACAATTTGTCACGGTCGGCCAACAGAAGCAACTCGCAACGTCACGCACACCGACGCAGAATCAAAAGGTAGTTGTTCGAACAAACGACAAAAATATTATATAAATATTACCCAGAAATTTATCGATGCTTTTGCAATTTTTATATCCCACAATATGTATAAAATTGTTGAATTTCAGTAAATAACGGTAATCATAGCTTTGATAATTATATTATACCTCTTCTAAAAAGGCCATCGGAAATAATAATTAAAAACCGTACAATGCTAAATAAATAACTTCTGTTTGTTTTATTAGACATTTCTTTCTTTCTTCTTATTCTTTTTTAGTTTTCTTATTTTATTTATCTTGAAGCTATACATATTTGGTGAAAGTAAAAATTCGTTTGTCCAGGTGGCTCACAGTGGGCAGATACAAACAATAAATTCCACCTAACTGCATCGGAAGTTATTTATGACTCGATTTAATATAATGACGCACTCGTTTAAGAATACGTGCTCGCAATTACAGCGTTGCAATAGCACCGAATCTATTATCGCGGGCGTTCTGCGTTGACATTTGCAATTTGTTTAACGCGCGGCGTTAACAGTGTCATAAAGACGCAACTGTTCCCACGCACAAACGAGCATGAAATTTCTTGAAGAGACCATCTTCAGCGCTCGCGAACTCGAAGAGGGAATGGAACCGAACAAGAGATGTACGATGCATTGCTCCGCCGCGGTGTATCGATAAGGTCTCGACCTGCTGCAACTTCGTGCATTCAATCTCGAGCTATTCCACCTTCGGCCCACTTAAACTTACTACCTGTAATCATCATAACGTTCGATCTGTAGTGTTTAATTGCGATCCAGCCTACGGTGAAATAATCGGCGTAACTGGCTGCTGAATGCTAGCAGACAAAGTGCAACAAGCGAAGCGAACACGTTGTGTACATTCTGCAGCTCGATTTAAATAAATATTAAATGATAATTAACGCGACTGCTATTAATTTTAATAAATTAATAATTAATTGAATTTAAATGGAAAAATTTAATACGTCTTATTCGACGAATACAAAATTAATTATGCTTGGAAATAAACTAGATGCACAGTGGTCGACTGCGCCCCACAGTAGCTGACTCCACTACCCTAAACCTTGTCGATGAGGAGCCCACGTGTTTGAATAATTTATTCTATTATTTCTATTATTTTTTAAAAACAGTGGAACTTCCTTGACCTGCTTAAAAAGCCGAAAATTTAGAGATCGTTGTTCCGACAAATCCGAGAGTTGAACAGCGAACAAATAGACTTACGTCTACTGTGTTAGAATCATTAGAAGGATTTCACCGTGTGTCCGTAATCGATATATAGACAGACACGCATACGCACACGCACACGCATACCGATCGAGCAGGATCAGGTAGAACCAGTTAAATTGAAACAAGAAGTAATTATTATGCCAAGGTCTGAAGGCTGCGTGAGATCGTAACGGTTCCCAATTCGCGTCTACGCTCTTCTACAATGTCGCTGCTAATTAACGAGCAATCGTTCAGCCGCGGAATCCGCGGCTTTGAAATGCCAGGCTTCGTAAATTACCGTGCGTCGATGCCTGTTCTTTTTCTGCCCTATCGTTCAGGAACAAAGCTCCATTGATCGGCTCTATTTCTATACAGGGTGTCCCGAAACTCGTCTTGTCTTCGAGTGATCTCAGGACCTCCTCATTTCCCGATTTTAGGACACCCTCTATATCCGCGTTTAGTGGCTATTCGTAGCTCATGAGGAGTCGTCTGTAACTCTTAAGGAGTCATCTGTAACTCATAACGAGTCACCTGTCCGCCTCGATTGAGTTACAACGACCGATTAACGAGGAACGTTACACCGATTATCGCGATTATACTCGATGCAACAAGTCCACGGGCGTCTCGCACACGCCGCTACACGTGCAGCCACAGCTGCAGGGATCCTTGCTTGCCATTTCCGATAGATCACTGTGCTAACCCGACGCTGATAATTATTCCATCGCTGCGAATAATTAGCGAATTAGTGTAAACCTAATGGTTTCAACGATTCCTCTGTGTACATCTTTATTAGCCCTTAGTCCGTGCTTGACAGACGCTGCGCCATTGCATCAGGTATTTTCCGACTGCCATGGCCATTAAGTTCATTAAATTCCTCGCGTATCAGTTTTCCTTTGATTCTTATTTTTTAATCTACTTCTTTGTGACTGAGGTTACTATATATTTATATCATTATATTTTTTTATATATTGCATGCTATATATTTTTAATTTACGTCTTTGTGATCGAAGTTAACCCACCCTTATCGAAATATCCAGTGATTTAAACTTGATGCTGGAATATTAGAGTTTAGGTGGGACATTTGCAGCATGAATCGAAAGAGACCCAAAACTAAATTCATTTTAAGTGCATATACAATGTACGTGCATAGAGTAATTAATTTTTAAACCACTTAGGAGGTAATCGTACAAAATGTGTAGGGCTCCTGTTGTCGATTAAATATAACAAAAGAATTAAAATATATTACTTTCCTGATTATATATTGTAAATTATGTAAAGATCATAGTAGATTAAATTCTGTATAAATAGTGCAAGTAACCTGGTTCATTAAAAGGGATAAAATCGTTATAAAAATTCACTTTGCACTCGAAATCAGACTGCGTTAAGAACGCGAAAATATCGACGACGTTTCGACAAATTCACCAATAATTATTACAAAATAATGGTGACCTTTAATAGGAAAGCCATTCACCGTGTTCCCGAAATCGAACATCGCACTTTTCGTCGACTAATTCCGTAGCCATTAGTCGAATCGTCACGCTGCCATTTCACGAGCTTTCTTTGCGCCGACTGCGTCATTAGTTTTCCCATAGAAGCCAAAGTATCTCATTGTGCAGAGCCGCGGACCGACAGCGGGATAAAGAGATATCCGACCGAAAAGAAAAATGCTCCTTAAATGAGGATACCTTTTGGTTAATCATAGTTTCTCTACCGCGGACAATTATTCTGCCGTCCTGCCGACGCGACGGTCGGACTCAATAACGCCGGCGCAAAAAGTATTGTGCAAGTATGTAGGAGTACCTTGGTACGGCCGATATGCCTTTCACATAACTGTGAGTAAATGCCAGGCCGCGGCTCTCCGTACCCCACCTCCTAGATGAGATCTATCCTATCTATTCCAGGCGAGCAATCGAAGTAATAACTTCATGTCGGGACGGCCCGCGTTTTGTCGAAAAACTCGCAAGGTCGAGCTACTGACACGCTCGTGTCAGCTCGGTCGATGTTAAATCGAAGCTGCGTCGATCATCGGGAATGATCGTCCAGACCTTGCTCGTAGATCCAGTTTTTTCGTTTCTATCCGGGTCCGCCTTCTTCTTAACCCTTTGCCGTACTTTGACGAGACCGACTCGTGATGAAAATTACTAGGAATAACTTATTAAGAGTGGATGTTATTCTGTTTTTTTTTTTAAATTGGAATAAAATTCTAATCTTTTGTCGTTAATATTTAAGCATTCGAGTAAATTTTGGCATGGAATAAACATTAGCTTTTCGTCCCTTCTAAGAAATTATTGCAAGTGGAAAATTTCTAATCGCAGAAAAAAATGGTACGCCAAGGGGTTAAGTCAAGTGGCTCCTTCAACGAGACTCCGAAAAATGCAGGTGAAATGGATTTAGTTGACAGATGATTGTGACAATTTAATTATGGCTTTGTTTACGAGTTACTAAAAAACTATTGTGACCAATGAGAGGCGAGATCAGGCTGACAATATAATATTGCTATTAGAAAATCAACCAATAATTTGTTATTGCAATATTTTCTGCTAAATTTGGTCTTATCGAGCAAAATGACAGTGTCAGATAATTATGAATACTGTTTGTAACAATGAGCTTGAGCGTCTCGAACCAATAGCCCGCGCTTTACAGACCCGAGAGGTCTCGAAGAGTCGGTTATCAATACCGATTGAAACTCTGTCTGGAGTTATTGATTATGCAATTGGCGACGGATCGTAAAAGAAGACAGATCGCAGTTACAGAACACGTAGATCCGCGGCCGTAGTCCGCTTGTGAATGGGAACAGCTCGATTTTAGATTATATAAGATGAACTTTAGAGAATTGTCAGAAACTAATCGCACGAGGGGGCGGTCGGTGTTGCACGCGGAACATAATAATTAATCTGCGCAAGTTATGCCAATAATTTAGAACAGGAATAAAAATATATAAATTTATTATTCGATTTTCGTTCCGTGAAATTATTTATAACGATAAATTATTTTTGCATCGACACTGCTCGTCGAGAAGGCTGCATAGAGCTTGCAAAGAGATGCAGTTTGAACCGCATTTAGATTTCCCTCGAGCCTGTTAAATCGCAATTATGTAAAAATAGTATCGGATCTATACGACGATTCTTTTCCTAAATTATGCTAAAGAAAAATCGAATAAAAATTGTTTTCGAATGGATTATTCGAATCGTCGCGCTCGATTTTCATCGAAATCCGTTCCAACAGTAAAGACAGTATTTCTCCGCGGTAGGTAGTAGGTACACGCTGCTCATTGCAAATGCCAAGATCAAATGCACGCCGATGACGTTGACCCGTTTTCGAGGATAAATCACTGACCACCGTGAACGTCATTTTCCACGGCTCCGACACGACGCGACGGCTCACGATCTCGCAGTCGCATGTGCAGTTGTGCATCTGCGTTTCCTAATAGCGATCTGTAGGGATGCGATCAAGTTCAATACGTATTAGCCAATAAATCCGAGTCGATTTGAACCTATCTCTAAAACTGGATTTCCAACTAAACCGAGTTCTCAACCCGATGACTTTCTGATCCTAAAACAACTTGTATTTTGTAACTAACTTTCTTAAATTTGCTACGATCTTCGCGCTTAGTAGATCACGTAATACAGTAAAATTAATTGTTACATAAAAATTGCGATACTTCGTCGAACTAGTGTAATTGAGTCGATTAGGCACATATTGCATATACATATGATAAATCAGTTAATCAATCTGAATGGCAGTATGCGAAGTAAAAGTGATCAAGGTCCCATTTATAGAATATACTTGTCATTCTTACAATTCGTAAAATACTCGTAGAACAATTACTCCACTAATAATGTTCCCAAGCAATTAATCCTACTGTTACGGATATTTCCATTATCTGGCACGATCCTGGCAGGAAGAGAGGTATTCTCGAAATTACCATAAATAGATTCGAATTCCAATCTAACTATATCCGTTCTCTATTAGACAAGGTAGTTAAACAGTAGCGATATCGAACAGTGGAAACGGATACAGCGCAATGAAATTGCAACGACAGCGGAAAACATTTCATTGGCAATTGTACAAGGTGTCTGATTCTAATGTATCTGTTCGCTCCTTCCACTAAATAATTATAACCATTGCGTAGATTGGTCTCGGAGTAATTTATTAACAATTATAATAATGACACGAATAATACAATAATAGTACAGTATAGCGACGCGAGTCTGTAATTAATTATCGACCAATGAAATGAGTGTCCCGTTGTGACGTATGAAAGGCCGTCGAGAACTGCGTTGGGTTTCACGGCTATTTCGCCTTCGGACGTACCGGGTGTCGCCTTCGGACGTACAAGTTCCGCGATAGAATCATCGACGAGACAGAGTGACAAATTTCGTCAATGAAGAACGATGAACGGCGCGGCTGGGTGCCATTTAAAGTAACGAGAAGTTCTCGCCGTTCGACAGAAGCAGAAGGCCCGCGAACGTCTCATCGACGACCTTCCGTCTCGCGTCGGCCACACAAAGCCTTCGCGTCTCAATTAAATCCCGGCTGGACAGAAAAATGCCCGGACGTTTGAATTACTTTGCAGCTCGTGAACGGAGGAAATAAAGAGGAGGTTGTTGTCTGTAGGCCTGTGTGCTCCCGCCGCAGATCGTTTCGCTCCTTTCACGAGTGGACGAGTTCGTTCGGACGCGGACGGTTCGCGATTAATTTCGATGGCCTTGACGAATGAACGCGCGAAGTGCGGCTTCGAAGCGAGTAACATTTGCGCACGAAAGTATCTCCTTCTGGTAAAATGGCCCGCTTTGGAGCTGCCCATTGTTACGGCGAGCTGCGGAATTTTTCACAGAAATTGCAGCAATTGGACGAGGATTTTTAATTTTACGGATCCATTTCGACCCGGAAAGTAATAAATATTGATATCTGGTTTCTCACAATTAGGGGTGTTTAGGGGAAGCAAATAAAAAAAATATATTGAAAAATATTTTGAAAAAATTGACAAATAATATTATAAATAGAAGATTTGAAGAGAAATATAAAATAAATACTAGTACAATAACTATAGTTGGTTCGAGGGTGGGGGTGCAGGCATTGCGTGATGCACAACATTTTTTCTGAGCGAACATGTTTGCTTTATCTGAAGGACACGTTCGTTTTTTAAGCGGAACCATGGATCACCTACGATTACGATCTCCCTCGAGAAAATTTCAGTGGCCGTGACCACTCAAGGTCGCTTGAGGTTACGGATATAAGGCAGGGTAGGAAGAGATAAATAAATAAATATATTGCATCGTTCCTTTGATTTTCCAACTTTCTCGTATTTGTTTTTTTTTCAAGAGATTAATTTGACAATGAGATTTTTAATAAGTTTCCAATGTTTTCTACGCTTGGGCGACGCGTTAGGCTAACGGTGTCTGCTTAGTATCTCGAGTAAGCCTTTCACGATCACACACGATCAAAGACCGAGTTAGAGCTGACACGGGGCACGCGGTTCACGTTTCTCGTTCTAGACCCACTATCCGTGGATAAAGCTGCTCTCCTGCTCTGCTTTCCTGACGTAATATCGCAAGGCCGCACTAAGAAACTGTTCAACACGAACGGTTTGTCGTCAAGACGCTCGGAACAATTGATTTCATAATGATCGGCCACGAAGCTCTGCATGCGTTCGTGCACCCATATAAGCACCTATACATTGTACACGTATAACTATAGAAATTAGAAATACATTCGAGCGTTTATGACTGGGACACGGTGCATGCAAAATTTATTTATTTTTTTGACGTTTACATATCACAGTAAATATTATCAAAACTGTGAATGAATCAGATGAAGGTGTCTTCCCCTTTCAATAATTTTACTAAATAAAGAACAATGCAACAACATTCGTAAAAATTCTATAATGTCTATAATTCCATAATAAAAATGCCTAACATCGGCAGTCTAATTAAAAATATATCCGACAAGCAGCATTCATTTTCCAAGAATCCTGATTACCATAAAAAATAGACAGCCGTTGATTTGCGATTACAATTTGTGGGTGTAAAACACGAAATCGAATTGTTGTACGAATAAAAACGCCTTTTTCATTAGCGTATAAATTGGCAATAATGTGTTTGCATAAAACTGGACGCACTTATTTTCGTAATCAATATCGGATCGAAAAACGAAAGGACATGCGCGATGATTATCTGGTATTATAGCAGGGCCGCGAGACTGTTTCATATAATTATCAGAAAAGTTGTCTGATTAAATCAGAGGACCGTCAATAATAACTGGAATTTGCATACGTTCACCATAATTTCCGACGTGGGTCGATCATTTTGGCGAACCCTCGAACGCGGCGCATTTAGCGACCACCCGTTACATTTGCCTTCTGTAATTTGTCAATTTTAATGGCGAACATTTATCGGGAACGATTATTCTATATTAAACTACTTGCTCAGAGTTTTCTGAACTTTTTCGCCCGCGTAATTATCGTAGCTTGACACACACCTGCGCGACGAATTATATTTCTGCAAGCACCCGTGTATTTTCGTGACGGACTAATTTAATTAGACTTTAATTAGAACATCCTGCTGCTCGATATTTTATCTGGCGCGAAATATAATTGAACAATTAAGTTTGTACGAATATACATTGGTGAAACTTGCATGATATTAACCCTTTGCACTCGAGGGGTGACTCTGAGGCAGCTCGAGACTGTTATCTGATGTTCTAGAATTATTTTTATATTAATGGAAGAATTTCCGTCCACGATTCTCGCGCACGTGAACGTTGAAGCGATGCCCGTTTATCGGGCCCTATTTCACGGATTCTAAAGAAAGGTTGCCGCTAGTAATGACCCCCGTTGCAGTCGTATTTCGCACAGGTCGCGTGTGTGCACGTACTGCACGAGCATCGAGGCCGGACGATTTATGAACCAAGGTACGGCCGGTGTAACGCGAAACCGTATCGCGAGAAATTACTCGATGAGTCTATAATGGCTTGTAATCAAGCCGTCGCGTCTCGTCGCGGGTTTCCGTTCTCCAGCGAGATTAATTGCGGCGATATCTTCATTATCGGCTAGGCGCGAAACGGTGACGTCTGTCGTTCCACGGCTGGCTCGTGATTTACTGTTCGCTCGGGAGACACCTCTTCGTGACTCCGCCGAGATTGCTTTTGTCCCCCATGGGAACACTTTTCGTTTCGCTTAATAACGCGTTTCGGCGCATCCATTCGGACGAGCCGTTCGTGCAAAACCGTACGCGTAAGTACGGTAGCCGTCGTAAATTTAACACGACGGATATTAATTTCATTTATACCCGTATTGTATAACCGTTACTTACTTCTCTACATAGCTTCTTTCTTTTTGGAATGCACGAACGCAGGCTTCGCTTTCTTAAACCTTTGCAGTACTTGTTCCACGGCTACGTGGATTAGCATTTGTTTGTTGTTGATAAATTACCACGCCGGACAGAACGTTTATATTTAATATATTATAGGGCATTATATGATATTATAGGGCATTATACGATATTATAGGGCATTATACGATATTATAAGGCAAGGTACTATAACTGTGCCGTATTTATAGAACAATTACGCAAAGCCAGGGAGCGCAATGTGGCCAAGACGTTACATCCAGCGAAGTTTCGGTGCCATCTGGGCCTCGGAGTTGCCAAAAGTAGCCGTGCCAGCGAATATCGCCTTCGAAAGCTCGATTCATCGACTCGCGGTGACGAAAGTTGAAGACAAATAGCGTTCCATGGCGCCAGGCTTCGAAAACATCGCGGCGGTCGTTAACCATGGCCGTCGGGGACCACGTCGAAGAATGCAAACACTCGCCCACGCATGAGGAAGTCATTAAGATGATGTATCTGATACGAGACGCCTCCCGACCGCTCAATGACCTGAATACTTATCGCGCGTCCATCCGTTACTTTCTTACAGAAATAACGCCTCGGTCTGTCGGTCTCCGTCTCGTTCCCTTTCCCGTTCACATTCCTGTTCCCGTTCTCGATCTCATTCTCGTTCCGTTCCCGATCTCGTTCCGTTCCCGATCACGTCTCGTTTCGTTCTCATTTTTCTTCTCATTCCTATTTTCATTCTTGTTCCGTTTTCATTTTCGTTCTCATATTTTCTCTCATTTTTTCTCATTTTCGTTCTCATTTTCTTTCTCGTTCCGTCCTTATATTGATTCTCATTTTTGTTCCCATTTTCCTTCTGATTTTCGTTCCGTTGCCGGCCCCGTCTCGTTCGTTTTCGTCGATCAAGCAACAGGTCGGCGTTCGTCGCCGGCTCGTGACTTCGCGATTATCCAATACCGAAAAAAGAAGGCACGTAAACGGTTTCACCTCTGTCCTTAAACGCGTTCGTAGCGGAAGATCGTATCGGCGGTACCGGTTACTTTAAAATAGAGCCCGAAACGAAACGGGCCGCCCTTTCGTCGCGTCGCGTCGTTGCGACGATGTTCGCGTTCATCGGCACACTTCGCCGCGACCTTTTCTTGCTCGAGCGAAAGGTCGGGCGACCCTGTGTGCGTGATTCAGTGATGCTGTTCATTTTCGATTTGATGGATGGCTTCGGGCCCCGAGGAACGGTGTAGGTATACGTTACGGCATTGTGCCACGCTCGCCGTTGCCCACGGTGAGATTGTTCGCGGGATAATGTTCGTTGCTAGCCAGATGTAGTCGGATTACGATTATCTGGAGTAATTAGGCTCCGTGATGTATGGACGAACGAGGAATGGGATATACTTTGCGTTATTCGAGGGGATAATCTCGTTTATCTTGAACATGGTTTATGTCTTGGAGAAGAGAAATTTATTCGTTTTTCGTGCGGAAGAAATATCTGTGCAATAAAAACGTAGGCTGAAACTTAAGAGACAATGTCACCCTGGAAATAGTTGTATTATTTTTGTTATAGTATAATAATAGTTGTATTATTTCATCGAAATATTCGACGTTTTCAAACGGGCACCCTGTATGCATGTTCTTAGTATATTCAATTCCTTCCAATTATATTTGTAACTTGAAAATTTGCGAAATTTTATTTTCGACGAGCGTCGAAGAACGCGCGAAAAACAAAAAAGAATTTAAAAGCCGACTTTACCGCCTAGCTACACCTTTCCTGTTTGTCTATATAAAGCACGCTTGCACACCTTACGTAAATTATATAGAACTGGAGTGTGGGAGGACTGAAACATTTATTACGGTGTCCCAGGGTACGAAATTACGCCACTGTGCATTGTGTAAGCATTGCCGGGCGTACGCATGCTAGTTAAACTTTCGCTGGCGAGACATTGAAAACTGACCCTTACTTTTATCGATGACAAACCTCGTTTCAGCGTGCACACGGCTACATTCTCGATGAAAGACGCTTGCAGAAAAGAGCACGCGAGTCTGCTCGATCGTTGGATCTCTTAAAGTTCGAAGGAAGCAAAATCTCGCGAGAGGAACGTATCGTGCGAGGCAGTTCGTGTTACCTTGATTTGGAAAATTATATCGCGAAAAGCCTAAACAGTGTCCCATTATTTTAAACTATTAATTAAAATATCAGAAATAGGGTAGATGTCCCAACTATCGTGTCCCCGGATCAAAAACGTATAGAAAGAAGAATGTGCTATGATAAATGTAATACCCCTCCACGAATCTTATATGTTAATAGGTAAGCATAATAACAAAAAATTGCAAATTTATATATTTTTAATTTAAGAGCACGATAATTGGGACATCTACCCTATATCGTATCGAGTTTATATGGGGTGGGGCAATTAGTTTGTTGCATTTTCTTTCCCCATAAATGAAAAATAAATTTTCCATAGAAATAAAATCTTTAATCAATACTGATTAACTTAATAATAATTCAAGAATCAAAGTCGCGTTAGAAACAATGATTATACCAACTCGACTGGCACCAACGGACGAATACGATGCGAAAAGTAGTTTTTTCTTCAGGGTCATTTTTTACGGAGTTTCAAGGTTACGGTGTCAATTTGTAAACAAGTGCATTTCTTTTTTCATTGCATCGTGTCGGCGACGTTGAAATACGTTCTGGTATAGATATAATGACCCGACCGTGGAATCAACTTTGCCTTCAAACATGAAAACGAAAGGTGAAATTATTGACCGTCGGTGTCGCGAGATTTGCAGTCGAATGCGGGTAACGTACGATGCTACACGATGCGATAAAACAAGCGCGCGCTTAAATGCAAATCAAGATCGATCAGTTTGGAAACTCCGTAACAAATTACCTTAAAAGAAACTACTTTCTGCATCGTATTCGTCTCCCGATAGCAGCCGAATTCTAAAACATTTTTTCTAAAAAACATTTTTTGCGAGATTGCTATCGGAGAGGATACTTCGACGGGGCCTGGCTTAGGCGGATCAACCTGTATTATCGGTTCATGTCCGACAACAACGTGTCGCAGACGTTGCATTTATATGCATAACTGATCACCGTTTCCAAATGCTTTCATTACTGTCTCAGTTAAGTGCATGCCGCATAGCACTGTTGCTAGATGCGGCGGAAGAAACTAAGAAGTAGTCAGTATTTTACATGAAAGACAAATGTATGGAGAACATTATATTTTATTCAAACAGTTTATTACACGTTTGTTGAACAATTTGCAACGCATTACGTAGTCGATAGTAAATGCTGTAGCATTCAAATGTATAGTAAATGTATACGTATATTATATTATATTATATATATATATATATATATACATATCAAATGTATATACTATATTTATAATATTTATAGCATTGAAATTTAATCAAATCTATAAATCTATAATTTAAATAATACAATAAATAGTGCTCTATAATTATTTCTCCCGTCTAAGCAATTTGTACTTCATTATTAGTTCAATATCTTGTTTCGATCATACAGAAAGTATAATGAGAGTAGGGAATGATTGGAGTACCTAACGTTATTATTCTTCCAGTTATCATTATGATTTCAAGCGAACTGTCTTTTGCAAGGACTGTTCATTACATTCTGTTGGGAAATGCTGATATATTGTACCATATCAAAGCGGACTAAATCCCCGGAAAAATACAAGAAAAGAAAAATTAATTTCACCGCAATTACACGTCCACGGTAATAATTTTAATAGTCCAGCCGTTGCTTCAACCTCGTAATTACAAATCAACTATCTGTCACCGTGCACAATCTATTTCTTACGATTATTATACCTTACATGCATCCCTCGACTACTGGTCGTTTACACACCGTTGTAAAAGTTTCACGAAAAACCGCATCTAGTATCCAAACTAATTAAATTCCAGAAATTATGCTAGCTTTTGACAATTTTCAAACCCTGTACGACATGAAAAATTATTTCAAAATCGTCGAACCAAATTCACAATTCAAACAGTCCATTTTCGTCTATATTTGCCTTGACATAACCTGGCATAACCTGGCATAACCTTGACATAAGCTCAGCCTTGGGGCGCGGACGCTTTTGTGGTCCACCGTACAAAGAATGTGGAAGTTCGCGAGCAGGATCGCCGCGTGAATTTTTCCACGATGGAGGAGAGACTACGCGAGGTACAGCATTGACCTTGGGCGGGTGAAGTGCACCGTCAGCGATACCGCATCGTAAGCGTAAGAGAGAAATGACCGGAATGAAATCCGCTGAATCTGTCCGGGTTGCTGTCGGAACAAAAGCGCTGGTTGACGGACAATGCGTCGCAAAGGAAACAATTAGTCGAAAAAGACTCGCTTACATTGGGGCCGAACGGGTTGGACCGGCTACGAAAGGGGAAGCGAGATCGGCTCCCAGTGTGTCCCCGTACGTCCCATGTGTACACACATGCGTGCGTATTACACACCACACCCAGTCGCAACCTTGATTGGCCTCTTTTGTAGATTCCTCAGAACTCGATACGCTCGTGTCATATGCTCTAGCTAGCTTGTACCTGCGGGCTAGCCGCGACAATTCGATACACCTAACGGCAATAAGGGTTGATGTTCTCATTTGCCTTCACCCCTTGCCCATCAAGCTTCTCCCGTTAAAAATTGTTGGATATATTTCCTTACTCAGTCACACGTTATTAGAAAAATTGTGAACAATTTGAATAAATTCTATGTCGTAATTCTTACGAGGCAATTTTTGCCAAACCCTTTTAGACCTCAATTTAGTGTTAAACGTAACCCTGTCGACATAATCCTCATCCGACACGCATCAATACAACGCAGTCTTCTAACTCAATTTTCCACTTCGGAACAAGAAGTTTTAAGAAACGGTTGGACGCAGAGCTTTTCCATCAACTCGGAGAAAAAGCTTCCAGCTGTCAAGTTCGACGCAACCGGTTCTTTTTCTCTCCCCGAGTCGCGTGCAAGTGGGTCAGCCGATTGCGCGTCGAGTTGAAATAACGATTGGAATCGGGGGCGACGGTATTACCCTGGCTTGCGCCCACTTGCATCTTCTCAAATCCGCGATTCTTTCGCGCTGAGTTTACCTTTAAAACGGCCGCACCTGTGAATCGTCATTCGTGTCTGCTCTCTTGCATTCTATCGTATTTTAATTACACTATTGCGGCCCATATGCGTCAACACCGAGCCGACATCCTGCAATGGGTGAAAGTAATCGAAATCATTTGCTGATCCTCCGCGTTGATTCATCTCTGGCCACGTAATGCGCGGACGAGCCCGGACCTTGTCTGTAAATGTGTTTTGACCTTAACGGTAGAAAACTTGCTTGTACACCTAATACATTGTATGATCGTACAAGTCCATCTGCGGAAGAAAATAATTTCGTTCGCTGTGGATCGCTGTGGACACTGTCATATTCTCGTAGACTCATCGATTAATGCCGCGTTCGGAAGACGGCCAATAACTCTTCAAACTAGTTTGTTGAATCAGATGTTGCACAATGTGTTTGGACACTAGGGAACCGGAGTCCCGACCATGCTTTCGGCACTTTCTCGACGACACACGGCGTAACGAGGGTACATGGACATTCAGGACAAAACTCATGGCTTCTGAGCTAATTCATTTTCGACCTAGGACCCCTAACGTTAATACAAGCTTACTAATAAAAAATTGAGATTGTTAATATTCTAAAAGAATTGTTCCACAGCTTGGAAGGCCTTATAATATCAATATTCGACGGACGGCACGTGTTTAAGCTACGAATTTCAGACTTTTGTCTATCGCTCCCAACACTGTGCGACTTGGACGAGGCGCGGGACGGTGCCATTGTTGGGAAAGCTGGTACGGCAGTGATCTGTCAAGCGTCAACAGTAGCCAGTGTTACTATCTAATCTAATTTCATCGGGCACACGTAACACCGTCGCGCCGAGTCGCGCGGCGTCCAGTCAGGCTTCGTGAGCTCATTCACGGCCTAGGTAAAAATCATGATTCCTTGCCGGTGACGGGGCCGTCTTTTTCAAGTCGCCGCACCTGCATATTGTTTATATCGCGCGGATATAAACAGTCCCGGGTCCAGCGTTGCCCCCGAGGCTCTCGCACCCACTCGAATTCCTCCAATCGCGTTCGGCAGTGCGATCGCACGTGTGCCGTTATTAACATCGTTCTCGGACGGTCGTAATCCCGATCGTAAACGAGATAGTAATCCAGATCGTGGATCGCCGGCGAATCGATCGAGAACCAGCACCAAATTTGTCCCGTGTCACGGCCGGCCGCGATTTATCGCGCAGACCATCGAGGTACGTTCACCCTGGAGCACCTGTCAGTCACGCGATTTTAATTAGATCGGGCAGGAATCGTGAAGGCTCCGCTGTCAGGACGAGACGAACGAAGAAGGTCATTGGCAAGGTTTCCGCGTTCATCCGGATGGATGGTTAATGGCTACTATACGTTATACGTGGAGTGTTTCGATCGGATGGCTGTGGACAGAGCTGGGTAAAATTGTATCTTAAATGGCAAATGGTAATTACATATTTCATTCTTGAAAATAAAAGATTTGTTCGAAGTAATGTACTATTAAAAATGAGATTTTTTATTCGTTGTTACGAATTTTTAAGGGAACATTTTAAATAGTATTTTATTTAGTAAACACTGAATATATTTATGCCATATTTCAGAATATTAGATTTATTTAATTTATTATTCTATTATTATCTATTGTTAATGTATTATTCATTATATTTTTTACTTCATATTATTGTAGCTCGTGTTAAAACAAATTCGACGACCAACTACGGTACAGTTTTTCGTCAGATTGCCGGAAGAGCTCGAAAAACCGTGGCAACAGTTACGCGGGACACCCTATTTCAAATATTCCCGATTTCGCCGGTGCTAAGCGAATAACTTGCTGCAGAAATACAAGCCATCTGCAAGGGTAATAAGTGGGTGCACCGAATGACCTCATCCGAAGTATCCGCGCGACGCGACGATACGCGTTCTCCTTTCAACAGGAAACCGTTCTAGAGACCTGCTCTCGGCTTAAACCTTGTCGAGCAGCGTACACGATTTATAGAAGTGCACTGGTTTGCACGCGTTGCAAGTATTAATTCTGACGAATCAGAGAATACGTCGGCGAAACCATTAATCTTCCTTCTGAAAGGGTTGCTTTAATATTCCATGATTTACCGGGCATTCTGCTTATAATCAAGCACGACTTTGCATTCGTATGCAAACTCAATCGGCTTCTTAAATACAAACCAATTTGATGATCTAAAAATTATCGCCGAACATTTTTATGACTTTATTTGTCGAGCATGGCCGCCCTAACAAATACCATGCTCTTAGATTTTTATTTTATTTATGCGAATTAAATCTTCAAATCTTTATTGGCTAAACGAGTTTTAAATTATATTATTATTTACCATGCTCGACAAAGAATAATACAATTTTATTTATGTGAATTTGTATTATTCTTTGTCGAGCATAGTAAGTAATAATATAATTTAAAACTCATTCAGCCAATAAAGATTTGAAGATTTAATGGTTTAAAGGTTCCCGTGGTCAGACTGTTTTATACTAACACAATTAGCGAACGTACACGCGAGCAATCAGTGTTTCATAAACATTTTAATTTAAATTGCACGCGATTAGCACACCTCCCCCGATAATCATTTGATTGACCTTTCACGAACGCTGCAACGTAAAATAATTACATGTAACACAAGTGAAATTCTTAACCGCCGAATTGCATTCATTGGAAACGTTCCACGAATCAAGTATAATACAATCGAAAAGATTTTGATCAAATTATTTTTATTCACAGTGGTGGGAATAATTATAGACTCACTTTTACACTTTTATATTTAATATCTGCATGTTTAACATTTTAATATTTTATCTAGTATTTTAATATTTTATATTTGTATATTTCTATATTAGAGATAATACAAAATAGAAATATAGAGATATAGTTTTCTTTTTTAGTTTTTATTTAAACTTTGAGTTTATAATTATATTTAAAGAGAAACTTCGCAGGATGATGGTACTTGTATAGTTCTATTTCCTATTATTTCTGATATAGAAATTAATTATGCACTGTAATTATGAATACTGTCAAGGGAACGTTGTTTGGTGGCTCCTTTTTCATTGGAAAATTTCAAGACGCGAATATCCGATGGCGGATAAATGCCGTCGAAGCGTGCGGTTCTTGCGAGTGCTTAATTTATGCTGTTATTATGCGATCCTCGCGATGCGGCGCGGCGTTCGGAAGACAACGGCGCAGGAGAAAGGAGGGTGTAGGGCAGAAAAAGCGTAAAAATGTTTACCCGCGATACGGGATCGCGGAGCGTCGTGCCGTTAATAATTTAAAGAGGCTCGTACCTTCCGAGCCCGGTTTTACTGCCGACTTTTTTCCCAGCTTGTCATCCGGCTGTTGGGCCGCCGTAAAACGCTCTGAATCGGATTTTTGCAATCTTGCGGAAGGTCGCCGGCGCTGATTACGTCAGCCCGGACAAACGATCCGCCGACTTTAACGCTCGAACGTCGCACTTTAAATACAATTCCTTATCTTTATTCGCCGGCGGATAAAATATAGCTGTCCCTTTAAGAAACATCATCGCGATCGAATCGACTGTACAAGCGATTCCTTGATACATAGATGTACAGTGGCTCGCGAGAGTAGTCGGATGCTTACATTGGTAGCATTTACCATACGACGTACGTATTGCGGTATCTACATATGTTACCCCTTCACCGGATACGTGATTTTTGACCTTTCTCTCTGGAAGCAAAAGTGGACGGTCGAAAGATTAACGAAACCTCTTACGGTTTGGTACAAGTGCGGACAGGACTTGGAACGTTTGCGTATCTTATCTAGGAAGTACACCTGTTCCGAACATTTCGCTACTTCTACGAGAGTCCAATTCACTTTTCTTCTCAGAAATGTCATCATTATTTTTTTGCTAAGCTAAATAAGTTGGTACTTCTACAACTTCTGCTATCTTTTATTTCCCATATTTTCCTTTCGCAATTGCAGGTTCTACTTGCACGCGATTTTCATTCGAACTTTTGTTTGTTGTACGCTTTCATACGCATTTATTCCTAGATTTGAATAACAGGTGAATCTATTTCTAATATGAAATTCATGTTTGGTAGGTTATGCGTAAAATCTTCGTCGTGTTGCTATAGTGCGAGGGTGAAAGAAGACAATTTAGCGAACGCTTTCGAGAGTTACAGGACTTTGGAAGTCGGAAAGGACCTTTGTTAATGTTCCGTGTTACCAGAAAATATCGCAGCTCGTTGGCGCATGTCTCTAGAAGTTTCTCCGAGTTTCTGTGGCCGTAACGAATATTGTGTCGGCATTGTCGCTTGTTGCCCGGTTCCATTTGGAGCGGTAAAGGTCGAAGAAAAATAGGAAACACGCGGGAACACGTGCAACAAAATACATGCTCCTCCAGTGTGTGCAGACTACGCAGTGTCGCTCGATATATAGGGCTATCCAAATTAAGTGTCACATCTTTAAATTGAAATAAAACACAAATTATTCGAAATATTCCAGGCTACTTAATTTTAATATAAAGTCCATTGCACAGCATTAATCGTGGATCACAAATCGATGCAAATATAAATTTTAAGTTCACGGTTGTTACATTGGCTTTTAAAATTACAGCAAAGTTCGTCGACGTTTCTGCGACGGACATCCTTTAACCATAATCGAAATAGGAGCTAACGGTAAAGAATTGTGAGTAGGACGAAATGCTTCACGGGTGTAGAGCTGTGTTAGTTAATAAACACATGCAGAACGCGCGGAATGCAAAGACAACGGTAAATTAGAAATTGCCTCGATAACGGATCGACCGGAGAGCATAAAAGGACTGTGAAATCTTTTTATAATTAATTAATGCTCTATCGGGAACGGGGTAAATAATTTCAACCGTGTCGCCGGAGATTTCCAATTAAAATAGCGCGGACGCCACGGCATTGTTAAACCATCAACGACAATCAAATAAAAGGAAATCGTTGACTCATTAAATGCGGGTCGCCGCAAGTTTCTGGGAGGGAATTTCATTTCACGGCGTTAACCGACTTTCAGCGACAAAAAATCAGACGCTGTTCCGTTTAAACGTCCATAAATGTCGTTATCACAGAGATCCTTGCAACAAGAACGAAAAAAACACAGACACAAAGGAATGCAACGATGCATTTTCCAAATTCTTTCTTTGTACGACCACACAATATTCGACAATCCATGTTGAGATTGACAACATTCTTTCCCATGCGAACGTTATTCGCGACTTGTTAAGCTCTTTCACGTACTAATGACTTTCTGGCGATCGGTTGCTGATTAGAGATCGAAGAATATAGATTGAAATAGTTTTCTCAGGACTCATCGTCCAGAAAGATCCTTCCAGGCGATCGCATTAAAACGGTAAATTAATCCAGCGGTTCCGGGTCGTTTCTGACCTTTCCTTTTTCGTAATGTCTGAGGCTGTGCTAATTTAGATAGGGTCAAATGTGACCCGAAAATGTGACCGTATGTATCACTGATTCAAGTAACTCTTCTATAAATATATATAAATATAATAAATATAAGTATAAATACATAATATGAATATATTCTTATAAATATTATATAAATATATGATTTCGACAGGAGTCATTTTTATAAGTCCGTATAATTTCTTACTTTCCACAGCACACCTCGAATGATCTCTGTGCTCCCACGAAATGACCCTTGTTATGTTGAGCTGCCCGTAAAACGACAAAATTATTATTTTCGGCAAAATTATTTGTAAGGTGACTTCTGCGTCCGACCTCGAAAATTTCATGGCCAAAGAGTTACACTGCCGAGGTCGTCACTTACATTAATTTACAACACTCGAATACATGAATATTGATTGTAACAGTGACCGTCCGAGCGTCATGTTTAACGTCTTTCGCACCTGCTAGTCCCGCAAGCATCGCGACAATGAATCTCACTTTTTCGACAACCGCACCAGGAAGCGGTGTCTGGCGGCCATTGTTTGCAAATTCGCGGTGGTTTATTAAAATGGTTAATAGAGAGAAGTTTACATATGTACATATTTAGACGAGAATAGCGATGGTACAATTTATACGGTGTATAAGATACGTACACGTCGATATGACAACTTATTGTATGCACATGCGTATATATACAGGGTGGGCCGATTAATTTATTCTGTTGCTCTCACTCTGTCGTTTAATTGCAAACTTTTTCAGCTAAAATAACATAGTTTAAGGAGAACTTTTGGTCGATTGTATACTGTGCAACGTGATCAGCTTAATTTATTTTATTGCTCTCACTCTGTTGTTCGATGGGGAACTTGTTCGGCTGAAATAACACCGTTTAATGAGAGCTTTAGGACGATCTTACCAGTCTGAGACGAAGGTAGTATCTTCGTGAAAAAAGACACCTTTATCTGTACAACGCTAGGAAATGAGACGTTTCGTAAGACAACGAGGCAGTAACCCTGAGACACGAGCTGAGGTCGCCGCGAAGCGATAAAAGCTGCACCCATTCGAAAACTTTCAAACGACTATAGCGTAATTTATAAATCGCACGGATGCACCTGACGCGACCTTCGTGCATCCAGAATGGTCGGACGTTTTATCGTTCGCACGGCGATTGAAAAATAAACCCGGTCTGACATGTTCCGCGTGTCCTCGCAACGTAAAGCACTTACGAGCTTGTTCACGGTTCTCATGTAGCTTCAACGGCCCAGCAACACTTTGTTAATATTTTATTATAAAGCAGCGCAGCGTCCGGCCGGATCTCTGTTCGCCTGTTTCCCGTACGCTCCTCCCACACATTCATCCTCATTATTTCACCGGCCTTAGACATCATGCGAGCCGGACACTTAATACGTTTCTGTCACCGGCTAATTGACCGCTCTCGGAATTAACCGGTTGGATCGGTCGCGCATTGTTGACAGTTCGACGCAGCTTCTCGCCCGTGGACCAATTATCATACTTTTTCGAGATTGATTCCTCTGCGTACGCTCATTACAGATCATTAGCGGTCGAATCGATTCAATGACGTACGAATACCGATACCTTATCGCCCCATCCGGTCCATTTGCGCATTTATGATCCTGTTAATGAGACGCAATTGGCGACGCTGTATTGAAATATTAACAGACGTCTAGATGCAATTGGTTTTATCGTTGCGCCGATCGTTGAAGATATTTGCAACTTAATAATCCCGGACCTAAGAGTAACTCCGAACTGAAATTAAAAGAAATTAAGCTTCGAATAAGTAATCATTTCGCTCATAGCGTGCGTGCTTCCCACTTTTCTTGACTATAAAAGTATCTTGAAACGAGAATAAAATAGCCATGCGGAGGGATGGCAAATAATGGCAACTTCCGCGACCACCCGCGTAGTCAATGTCAGCCTCGAAAACATTTTAAAAATGATTGATACGATGCGAATGGAAATTAGCAGCACAGTGTATAATTTCGCTGTCAGGAGAAACGCGGTTTCTCCTTAACCTTCGTCCAGCTCCCGTTCTTCCAACATAATGTGACCATCGTGTGTCAAATTGCTGTCATGCAAAATCGACATAATAAACGGCAAACGACTCCTTTCACTAAATATTAAAATAAAGAAAAACTCTCAATAAAATAAAAGTAAAATAAATATAAAAAGTCTTATTAAAATAAAGTCAAGTCCTTGTCACTTGGACGCAGTTCTGAAAGAAATCGTAGCGCGAGGGGTTAAGGAGACGATCGCATGAATAAACTGAAAGGAAGCGTCTTGTAGACGGTCCCGGTAATGAATCGCAAGGCTCGAGCGATTAAATAAAATTCATGGACGGCACAAAGTGATTGATTCGCCGCGGAATCACTGGGGAGCGAGATATTACCTTAAGAACATGTTTGCACTGTCCGCGACCGTTTTATTTCTTATATCGCAAATTGCTTCTGCATTCCATTGAACGACTGGGCATATTTCAGGTACTGCTGCAGGCGGCACTAATGTGGGACGAGGTAGCCGCTGCCCCGGCGAAGAGGAACGACATACTCGCGGGCACGGAATTCTTATCAGTCTTCATAAACGGCGCGATGGCCACGCCACCTCAGCGTCGCAGGAGCTTCAGGCGCGGAGGACACGGTGCGTCTTCGACATCTTCGTCTTTGTCGTCGGCGTCGTCTTCGTCTACGTCGTCTTCGTCGTCGTCGTCGTCATCGTCGTCGTCATCGTCGGGACCAGCATCGGTAGGGGATAGCGCGACAGCGGAATCGCACCAGCACGAGGCGTCGATTTACCGAATATCGCGGAACCCTGGCAACAGGCAACTGGTCCCGCGAGGGCGCAACACGAGCGGCCGCGAAGAGGTCGTCCGGTTTTATCCGATAAGTCACAAGACGCTGGAGAACAGGCAGCAGAATCTCGCGTCGTTGATCGACGAGTTGAGCACCAACAGCGAGATATCCTCGACGCGGCTCACGTCCCAGAGCTCGTCCACCACGGTGACGTCGATGTCTTCGGCAGACGCCTCGCAGGGGTCTCTGTCGAAGGTGAACGCCACCAGCAACTCGAACAAAGGCGTCAGCAGGCAGAAGGTGATCGGAGTCAGCGTGACGTCCACCGTCGAAGCGACGCCGTACAAGGTGAGAGTGGAGCACTACGATAACGGCGAGCAAGTCGGCCGGCTGCCGAGCGCCACCAACAGTTCCTCCAGAGAGTCGAGCAACGCGACCACCAGGCCGGCCACCACGAAGACCTTGACACCTGCCGGGACGACCAGAACGACAGCCGCGACGACCACGGCCGCGCCTAGGACGACCTTAACGATGACGCCCAGGTCGTCCGGCTTCGTGACCGAGGACCTCAGCAACATCGTGTCCGAGTCGAACAGGAGCGAGTTCTCGGTGGACGAAGGGTCGCCGAGCACCAGCTGGCACGGCCAGAGTTCGGTGACCCCTAGGCCGCTGAACAGGCACACCCCCGCCAACGGGGAACACCGCGAGGGGATCAACACCAGCTCTCACAATCCTCCGGAGGATATGATCACGCTGCCCACGGAGGAGAATTACGAGCTACCGGAAGAGAACTCCGAGCCGAAGGAATACAACGAAGAGCTGATGGAGGGTCCGTCGGAGCGCGTCCAGGCTCAAGGGCGAAAGGCTGGCAGACACTACGACGCTTCCCATTACAATCGACCGGGGACCAAGGTATACACTCAATCGCCGAAGGGTTACAAGCCAGCTAGACCCTACAGCGAGCCAGCAAAGGTCTACGGGGAGCCTGAGAAGGTCTACGGAGAGCCCGCCAAGGTGTACAGCGAACCCGCCAAGGTCTACAGCGAGCCCGCGAAGGTCTACAGCGAACCCGCGAAGGTCTACAGCGAACCTGCCAGAGTCTACGGCGAACCGGAGAAGGTCTACTCGGAGCCCTCGAAGGTTTATTCGGAACCGGCGAAGGTCTACTCCGAGCCTGCCAAGGTCTACTCGCAACCAGCCAAGGTCTACGGCGAACCCAGCAAGCTCTACGACTCCGAGGGCCAGCCGCTGAGCCACGGACGCGGCGGAGAACCCGACGAACAGAACTACGAGATCGACGAGTCCGTCAGTGTCAGCAGCAACGGCAACGTCCACGGGCCTCAGCTGATGCTGACGGAGCCTTCGAACGCGTCCGAGGTCGAGGATGGCCACAAAGTCGGCTACGTCGTCGAGGGCAGGAACTATAGGAAGTACAGGGTCGAGGAGCGAACTCCGGATGGCTTCATTGTAGGGGAGTACGGGGTTGTTAGTCACGACGACGGTTCCTTGAGAGGTGTCCGGTACACCGCTGACGGCACCATCAATCCTCGGCTCATCTACGACGCACTGCTGAAGTTCCTGGCTTTATGAGTGGCCCACGGGACGATTCTAGACGGCGGTGATAGAGAATACCGTAATAGACGCGAGTCGACGGTCCCTTAACTTTGCTCGAAGTTGACGGAACGAACCTAGACGCCGACACGACTGATCCTTTTACTCTTTTCTTCTCTTTCCTACTTTCTGTTATCTTTGCCTCACTCTTTCTCCTTTTCTCTTTCTCTGTCTCTTGCTGTTTCTGTGTTTTATCTCTCTTCAACTCAACTGCCTCAGAAAGTAATTTTAAGGACCGACCGCTTAGGATCTAAGAAACCTCTCGCGACTGTCGATCGAGCGATCATTCGGCACCAGGAAACACAGGATATGACGCTAGTCGAGGAATAACGTTTCAACGGTAATTAAATAACGAAACTGAATAAAGACAATGCAAGAAATAGAAATTGTCTGGTCCTATTAAGGTAATTATTAAGGACGAACAAGTGCTAATTAACACCGCGCGAAAGGAATCATAGTGCAAGGGGTTAAATGGCTCACCCTGTACTTAGGATATGTAACGTGTACAGAGTACGATCGAGCACAGGCTGGATTCAATGTCAGACGCACCGGTGGCACGGCGTGCAAACGATTCCGATACGTACACGGTTCGCCTAAGTTCCACGGATAGGTTGAGCTCGTTAATGCCGGCGCTAATCTTCGGTTAGTCGTCACTCCGTCGTTTCTAAGGTCTGGAAAAGGTCACAACGATCCTCCGCAGGCTTCGCGATCGAGTCTTTCATTAGAGAGGTTGAAATTAGAAAGAATACGAAGTTAAGGATTATTCATCGACAACTTTTACGACGAAACTGAGTCGTCCGAAGCCGGACTTATCAGAGGATCACTTCTAGAAAGTGAATCATCATTCGAAACGAGAGACTACTCCTCGACCATGCAATTCGTAGCTCGCGGGATGTTTAACACAAAGTTCGGGAAACTTCCTCGGCGCATCGTATGTTATTATTTCTTAAAAAATCATTTCCTCGTTCATTATTTTATCGATTAAAAAGTGCCTGCGTTCGAGCAATCTGTTAAAATTAACCCTTTGACTGCGACGCATTCTAGGTGAGAACCATCGAATAAATTAAAGATATGCAATCTTTAATCTATCTTAAATCGTTTTTTAAGCCGTTTTTAATTACCTATAATTTTTACCTTGCACATTCCTTTAGTAATAATTGGTAATTTAATATAAAGCGTTAACAAATATAGTCAAAGGGTTAATGGCACTCGTTACTACAATTTACGAATAAATTGATAGAAAGTAAATAATATAAATTTATATAAAATCTGGCAGACATTACGACACTTACAAACTTGTAAATCGAGCACCGCTTCGTTCAGCACGCTGTGCTCGATAGATTTATATTTAGAATGCGCTTCATATTTAGAGGGAGAGATTAGGTAGCAACGATCCGACGTGGAAAAGCTTCCGACGGAACTTCGCGAACATCCTGAGGGACTGGTTGTTCGGAGCTCGACGAGAAGAACGCGTTGACTCGTCGCTCAGCGTCGACGAAAACGGGAACGACTGAACTCTTTCGCTCTTGCCACACGTAAAAAACTGCCTCAACGATTAATTTTAAGGACAGCCCGCTAGGATCTAAGGAAGCCGGTGTGTTTCGGCGTCGAAGTGCGTGTCCGTTCCGTCGATGTCGGAAAGGTCGCCGGACTGTCCGGTCGCACGAGACCGGGAGAATCCGAACCGATGCCCCATTGCGAAACTTGACAAATGAAAGTTACTCCCTTGGGTAGCGAAAGTACGAACTTTTGTGTGCTACTCGATGGCCTTTGAGGATCCCGCTCGAGCCGTCCGCGTTCGAGGAACACTTCTTTTTCTTTTTCGATCCTCTAACGATCCCTCTACCCGCCGAGAACTGGCCCTCGATCTTGCGGCGCCGCGTTGCGCAATTTTTGTGATCCTGTTAATCGCGGCCGTATTACTCGTCGGCGGACTGCGGATTTTTCAACGTCAGCTTACGATGGAATAGTGTCGTTACCTTCTCTTCATGTTCTTCAACTCTAAGACCACGGAAGCGCGACCATCTGTGCCGGGGTCATCTCTGAATCGCGACGATATTCCGACAATTATATTTGCGGTCCACTCTACTATATTTGCCTGTTCTGACTCCGGCATAGTGGATAGAGGGTTTTTACGAATGCCGAGTGAATTTAGAGCAAATGCTAAAACTCCGCAGTCTATTCTTCAGCATTCCAGCGGTCGTGCAATAATGTCCACCATTTTTGACTGTGTAATCAGAGACGAATTTCATAGCATTATTTTTAGAATTTTAAAAGATTTTTGGAAGTGCAAGAACCTAATCCGAACCGCTCTATAATTTTAGTTAATATTTTATTTGCTGCAAAAGCCCGACGATGGTCTTTTTAATGACTTGTGCTATAATAGAGAATCAAAAATGGTGGATCGCTGTACAAGTGCATATGCAATGGGGGAGACACGATAAAATCTTTTAGAAAGTCTTTTACATACTGACGATGAAGAGATGTCGATGATGACGGTTATTATTACTATTATTATTATTATAATTATTATTTTTATTATTATTATTAGTAGTAGTAGTATTAGTATTATTATTATTAATATTGTTATTATAATTGTACGCTTTTTCTTTTCTTATTTAATTGTTTCTCAAAAATTCTGTATTCTCTATCGATTTGTATTTATGTATCGTTAAATGTTACACGAAGTCCTACTATCTGCGAATCGAATTTCGCGTCCTGTACTTCTCTATTTGTTTACCGTGACATTCGACTAGCTCTTCGCACGATTCCACTGATAATTCGTTGAACAGTTTACAAAAGCGAAGTTCAGTTTTGACGCTTCGTAGAGTTTAAGCGAATGCTGTTCCAAATGTAAAAGTCATTTTATTTAAAGAGAACAAGCTACACGTTTAACAGTGTTATGCGAATGTAACTATCGCATGTGTGTAAGGAAGAACTTGTAAATTATTTCAGAAAATTTGACGAGAAGCTTTTCAACGATAGAGAAAGTATACGAATTACCGATGGAACGCGCGGAGAATACTCGAGGACTTCTCGCGACCCGACATAAAAATGGCGAAAAATGACGGAAAATGGCGACGAAGGAGGCAACACGAGATCCATAAGAATCGACTGATCGTGTGTATGTCGCGTGCTTTCGTCGCGACGACGACGCTTCTGCGATGAAAAAGCGTACCGAGAAGTCGCAACTGCCTGGGCCTCCAAACTAATTATTATTAATGTCACTCGGAGCAACTTCCGGTTGCTGTTCGAAGGCTCCGCCGCTGCGATGGACGCGCTGACTTGTCACGGCAGCGTCCCTACGCGTCGTAAACCGTAGTTTTAAGGTTTCCTAGCGTTCTAAGGTGTCTTCCATGTCAAAGAAGTATCTCATTCGACGAGACCGTGTCCATACGTTCGTGACCGCACACTTAGCTGTTAAGACGATTACGCTGTTTTGTTTAGAGTTAAATAGCTCATTCTTCCTCATTACCTCAATCTTTGAGATAGTTCCTCCTGCCATTTAAATAACGTATCACGCGCGTACTCGCTTAGAAATTACGTGGCCGCGTCCGATCCTGTCATTCTTCCGCTGCGGAAAAACGATCCTGATCGGACGCATAGTCGCACGGTGTCGAGAATCGCTGATCTACTTGGGCATTTGCTGATGCGCGAATGTTTGCTGCTAAATGAAGATAGCGACGCGGTTACGAGTAATTTTTAATAGAAGTCCGGGTAGATCAGCGATCGTTAACACGGTGCACCGGTCAAAAATCGAATCGATCGAACGCGTTCGTTTGAATGTTGCTCATCCTCTTAGGCTAAGCGCGCGTCTCATTGTCCCTATTTTAATGTATTTCGATATATTACAGGTGATATCGTTTACGATAAGGACTCTATTACGTTAGACCTACGTCGTAGCGAATTGTTTGCTACGATATATTATGCGCAGCGCTGTGCAACCATTTGTCACTTTTTCGAAAGCAACTTTGTAATAAATTCCATTGTCATAATATCAGTGTCGATATTGTCTTCTAGTCAATTACATTTTCTAAAAGTTCCTTACTAACGTCCAACTAACGCATCGAACGAAAGATAGATTCAATTACTGTGCACAGTTAAAAGTTAGTAAAGTTAATTGCGCTTGGAAATAAGCTAAAGGCACGGTAATTAACCAGCTCGCGCACAGTAACTGGCCCCACTAGCCTACACAGGCTACAAATAGGTAACATTCGTTTGCCCAGATATAGCTTGTTCAACGTCGCTAACTCGTAGGTTTAAAACGAAGCGGTTCGGATGAAAAATTCCCGAACAAGCATTCCCTTGGAAATTTATAGACCGCATTTCGCTGCACCACCCGGTACGATTCTAATCGAACTCGTTGGCAGAAGAACATTCCTGCTTATGCCTGGACAGGTCTTCTCGGACGCGAGCCGTATTTGTCAAATTCTTTGAACTTCTTTTTTTCTGTTCCCTTTGGGCGAGAACCGGTGGCGGTCGATGCTGTCGAGAGTCTGCGATACGTTCCACGGTCGCTGAGAATCGGAGCCCCGTCTTCGAGACATCGGGGAGCCTCTGCGGCAGCAGCCTATGGCCAGTCTCGATTCCGTCGGGCCCGCTTACTTTCGGGCGGGTAGCATAAAAACGGGACTCTTGACAAATTTAAATATTTATCCAGTTCGATCGAGATCTAACTTCCAGCGTGGCTAATCGCCGGGACTTAGCCGGCCGCTTCATTATCCTGGCGCCAGGCAGGACCATCGGGGCCCGCTACATATTTTAGTCGCGGGGCAGTGAACGTCCTTGGTGTTCTGGGATCATTCCTCCTCGGGGATACGTTCACCGGTGCGCCTCGATACTTTAAACGCCCACTTGGCCGATGCGAATCGCTGATTAACGCATATGTCGATTTCCATACTCGATATGGGAGGTTTATACGCGATTCGATGCTTCCATATCGTCGTAAGATTTTATTGCTCTCGCAATGGAATCGTACTCTCGAAGGCTGCCGAAGGCTTCAGAACTTCTCTCTAAGCTGGAACTGCGGCTCTATATTCTCTTAACCCTTTGCAGTCGAATGGTTTACCTCGGCGCAAGGCTTAGCAGCTTGACCCATGTATGTCTACTCTCAGCCACCGAAGCTATTTTATTTATTTATTTTTATTTTTACATAAAATTAAAATATATTGTTGTATTATATATATATATATATATATATATATATATATATATATATATATATATATATATATATATATATATATATATATATATTAAGAGAATATAGAGCCGCATATTGTAAAATGTTTTCAACGAAATTTGAATGGTTTTTGGGCGGTCCACATTTTTTATTATACTCATAATTTTCCCCATAAAAGTACTAAGGCATTTATTGCGAGATATCAGTGGTTTCGAATATATTTTAATTTGCATAAACACCGCAGTTTAGTTATTACTTTAATCGTGACAATACAACTTCTCTCTGCAAAGAGAAGAGTCCCTATTGTAAAACGAGTTGAACAAAAGTTAATTCCCCGGTTAACAGGTTGAGGTGAACATCGAAGGATGCATGAAGGTCAACATGTTATACATGATTGAACTTCATTAACTATAGCATCACACCAACGGGAAACATCACATCAGGTAAAGACGCGATGATGACTTTGAAATATCGGAGAATAGGAACCTTGAGTGAGAAATCTTCTCTATGGCAATAATTAGTTATTGCGATTTAAAGTTTTGATTTAGGATAGACAAAAAAATAGTCGAATTTATCGGGGTCGTAGAAAATTATAAAATTTCGAGTTTAGAGAAATAACTCCAATTTCTTCGCCTGTTTTTTAATAAAAGAAAAAGATCCTTTGAAAATACAGATCTCAAAGATGTCAAAGAGGAGATTTCAGTTTTTAAACTTTTAATTGTTTCGATTAACTAATTTCTTATTTCTCTAATTTTTTCTATTTAGTTGTGGACCTATCGAGCAACCCCTGTGAAAATACTTGCGGATCAAAAAGGGTTGAAGTGTCCATGATTTTTCAATCGCCAGTTATTGTCCCTATAATATTATAAAACAGCGTATAATTAATTTTACTTCTTTTAGAAATAATTAAATATATATTTAATATATTTTATTTCTACACTGACTATATAATTTGAAAATGCTCGACGCCTGAATCTGGTAACTGGGACTACGACCGTGCGGCGAGTCGGTCAGGCAGAAGTAGGTAAGTTACCATGGTGTGGTACGGTAGAGTTATGGGAGAGCAGTCGGCACGATCAAAGCTCTCGAAAGGTTCGTAAAGTTTGTATCCTCGGCGAGCAAACATTGCCACGTGACTGCGCCACGTGGTGGTGCCACGTGGTGGTGCCACGTGGCAGTACCATTAGACGTTACCTGCGTTAGACAAAGAGCCCAGACTTAGGCCGTGCGGACACTACATTTTATGGGGTTTTACATCGCACTCAGCGTTACTGATAGTTCACGAAACATGCAATATAATTCTACAAATTTCTTCAGATGCATCAACAAATTATACAAAGTGTATAATACAATTACATAAAGTGTAATTATTTTTATGGACAGTTGAGCAATTAGTTTTACCAATTATGTAATTAGTAATGGTACACATACAGTAATAATCTTATACATTCTTCCTTGGAGATGAATATTTACACGTTAATTTTACAAGCTTTACAGCATTGTAAAAAAGCAATGCATACAATGTCTGTACAGATCCTAAGTCTGTACAAAGAGTGCACAGCTCCATTGTTGCACGGGCGACAAAGATCGGTGCATGAGACACGAGACGAGATGTAAAACGGTGCACGGAGAAACGGGACAACGCGTTTCGTTGAGTAAATAATTGAAATACTAATCCTCGTTCCAGAGGCAGTGACAGCTTTCTTAATCGAGCCGTATGGACTGCGTTTAGCAGTGCGTGCTCGAGAGGGTGTGACCCCGGAACGATGCGTGCCGCAAAAGCGGAAAGCAAACACGATATGCACTCGACCTGCGGCTGCACATGCACGTGACTCCGCATGCGAACGCTCTTGGCTTTCTCACGTAATCGTATGAGCCAGACCAGGCGTATCTGTATTGTTTAAAAATATCGTAGAGCGTAGAGGGTGCCGTTCCGACTCGGCTAGTAAAAATTACTGTATCGGAACACTCCATAGACTCAAAAAAGGCTACGTTAATTTTTTATCGCGCTAAAACATTGTTGTTCAACATGCTCGATCATAAATCATCTTATACCATTTTTAAAACCGGTCAACATGCTTCCCGCGACGAGTATAAACGCGAGAGAAGAAATTCGGAACCTCGCAATGCTGGCTGCGGAAGATAATAAGGAAGAAATTAGTGGTGCGTGAAGGTATGAAGAGATCACCTGTGCCTTATCCTTCTGCGACGGGACGATTTACGATTCAGGGTCCGGAGAAAGAGGCACTTCGTACGTACTCTCGGTTCCTCTGCGTCGTCACTCCTCCCACGCCCTTATTTTTCAGAAGGGTCTCGCCTCGTAACGCAAACTGGCACAAAGGTACTCCTCGGAGGCATTCAGCCGTCATAGATCCTTGATTAAACGATGAATGCGTTGGCCATTCATGTCGTTTATCGCCGTCCTTCGTCTCCTCTCTCCCGTGGCCCTTCAGCGGCAATACCGGGACCTAGAAAACATGTTGAGAACGACATTTCATCTCCATCCGACGAGGTGCATGGGCACGCAACGCGATGTTGTCGGAGCTGTCAGTGAATTTCGATCACGAATCTCTCTCTTCATCGGCTTTTTTTTAGAAATGCCGGAGCCACCGTGGGTCCATTCAGCCGGACAGCTTAACGCTAAGCGTACACCATTGGTCAAATCGCCGTTTCCTATTTTTTATTTCATAATTATTGGCAGCATATCTCTGCTTCCGTTGAAAATTCTCTAGTATACTTCTCCACTCAGGCACGCAATATTATTAGAATTGTTTTGTTTATCGTTTAAAAATAATCGTAAAATACTCGTAATAATACTCGTGTTATTATACCATATTATTATACCGTATTATTACATCGTATTATTATTGTATTTGAGTAATAAAATTATTCGGACATATTTCGAGTATATTTTGCATATTCTCATATATAAATACATATATTGACATAACCTTGACATTTGTCATTTACATATCTTGATATATTTTATTGACATTTTCCGCAGTCCAATTATTAGTTTGAAATGAAACGTCACTCGCGCTCCCGCGTCATCGGGTTAATTGAACGCGTCCCCAGAGGACGAAAGGCGTCCATATTTTACGCCCGATCGCGGTCGTCATCGACGCCGGTAATGGAAAATAATTTGTCATTTCGCGAAGCACGAGCGAAGAGCAACGAGCAGGCAGCCAGACCGCGTTAAGTGATTTGTCCTTGCCATCTGAGGGAGCCGGCATTATCCTGCGAAGCGAATGTAGATGTCCGATTCACGGGGTGGGCGGCTTTTAGTCCTGTCTGGATAAACCAACGTCAAGATATTAGTGTCGAACGAACACTCACAGCTCGCAGCCGAGGATGCGAATCAATCATGCTTCATACTTGTTCGGCGAAAACCACTTTCTCAGACGGTATGAACCGACAGCGAGTACCTATCTTGAATGCAGTGCCTGATCAAAATATAGTCCATTCTACTAATTCTACATAATTTCCATTAAGTGCAAAGCAAACGACTATAATAAATGCTACACTATGCGCGCAATCCCAAAAATTGCCTAAACAAATGATTAGACCTGCTTCGAGAGAAGTTACCACCCTCGGTTTGCACGGAAAATCTTCGATTACTGGCGCGCCTCCTCGCATCAAACAATGGAGGGAACTCCTCGACCGACACAATCGAGGTTTGACATTTCATATTCCCTGGAAACTTTCCCACCAAACTTTTGACAAGCGAAGACATGCGGGCCGATCTCCACGAAGGTAGTTTTTTGTCTTTCGAGTGGCGGAGGGCTTTCCTCCGGCTCAGCTTCGAAAACCAACTCCTCGCGAGCACACTAGCAAATCGGCAGCAACGTACATCCACAAACACGCGTGCAGGGAGGGAGAGAAAGAGAGAGACAGAGAGAGAGAGAGAGAGAGAGAGAGAGAGAGAGAGGGAGAGAGAGAGGGAGGGAGACGACACAGAGGCGGCATTACGTATTCACGCATTCACGCACGAACGGGCGCACGTTTCAGCGAGCACACCTCGCCGCGTTACCATTATTTCGGACCTGGCCTTCATGGCAAGAGGCACCTCTCGAAGCGAGGGAGAGAGAGAGAGAGAGAGAGAGAGAGCGAGACATAGTCTTGACATAGTAGCAAGAGCGAGTAGGAATAGGGGTTGCTCTCGCTCTCGCTGCTTCTTCTGAATCTCGCTCCCTCACTTTCACTCATTTCACGAAGTGCTCCAGCAGCCCTGGAAGGCCTGTTTCGTACCCTCGTACGCGAAGCACACCCCGAGATTCTTGCCCAACCTCTCCGAAGACAAATATTTATATCGCGGACACCCGCTGCGCCATTGTCGACCCCCGGCAACTCTTGCTTCTGTGAAGGTGTAGAGCACCTTCTCATCGTTCACCATTTAACACCCCACGAACTTATTCCGGAGGGTGCTAATGGGAGAGAGGAGTGATTGTGGCTGTAGAGGCTCTAGAGTCTAGAGGCTCGAGAGGCACTGCACTCCACGGAATCGTACATGCGAAACGGGAAATTTGGCAAATCCGTTTAGGAAGTTTCGTGGCGGTTTATTTATGCTCCCTCGGCTGGAGGACTTTAAACAGTTCCGAAAATAACTGCTCCGAATTGTAATAGAAAATTTCTGGTGGGAACTGTTACCAAGGAATTTTATTCTGTTAGGAAGAACTTAAAAATCGAGCTATGTCAGTTTGAGTTAAGGTTCTTCCGTTGGCTCCCGTATAGGTTATGTTACTTTTACGCATTTCGATATTATATATGTAATTAAATATTTGTCCTCTAACCTTTCCGAGACATTAGCAAACTAAAGTCCCGCGAGGGTTGCATTGTTCGTAAAACATTTATTTTCTAACTTGATCAATTTTTTCGATTTATACCACCATCCTTAGAGTGCCTCAACAGGCTCCTAAATATTAAGTCAATTGCAGTGCCTCATTGTATTCTTGAAAATCCGAGGTAGGACGGAAGGTAACGAGATTCGCCGTCACGACCCTAAGCTACGGTAATTCGTGATCCTTCCGAGAATTCAGGAGGGGGTCGCCAGTACCTCGTTAGCCACTCCATAGAACAGAGTCTTTCCTCGATCTCCGTCACTCAAAGGTGCGCTTGGTAATAAATTTATGACACTTTGTAATTAACGATCTCATGTACCAGGAAGAGTATAGAGAAGCGAAAATCAGTTTCCTTAGGAGCAGCGAGATTGCTCGTGACATGGGAGGGTCAAGAGACTCCATTTTTACTCAGCCCGAGAAGGGACGGGCATAAATCGTGGCCATAATAATGGAATTCTCAACAGGGGTCGCATTGACACGGCTGCGAAATGTCGTGCCGTAGGGGTAAATAGATCGACGTCGCGGCGATGCCAACGGGGATGTATCGGGAGGGCGGTAACCTCCTACTTGCACCTACAGACACCTACACAGGATGTATCCTGGATCGGTGGGTTCGATGACCGTTGGATCGTATAACAAATGCGATGTGAATATAGTTAAAGGGGGGCGTTGCCCTCAAAAAAGCGATTTTTTTTGGTTCATCAAAGTTTATTAAATTCGCAAGGTGAATATAAATTCTGTTGGAGTTTCTCGAATGCCTCGAATCATACTGAAATCGCGATAATAATCCGGAATCGCACAGCCAACCATAACCGATTCTCGGTAGAGCTCGCGCGAATGCCGTATCTTACGGACAAATGATTAGATTAGGTGACAAGAAATGGTCCCCGTGTGAACTCTCCCATAGAAGGAACACGTGCTCCATTTTCCCTCCTTTTCCTCGCAGGAACCACGTTCCCTCTCGATCTTTTTCCCTATCGCGTCAGACGTGTGTTGTTCGCATGAATCACATCCCATCGCTCGGATCTCACCCTCGTTCGACCTCCGTTTATCTCGTAATATAACGTTGACCGGATTCTTCGATTCCACCCAGCTCCATGGACCCTGTCGCGATGGCAATAATTTCTCTCCGACCTACCTGCCAAATTACCGATTACATTACCGCGCTCATTGTCGACCACGGTATCATATAACGTTCGCTGATGGTACACCACCCCTGCTTTCTGCGACAATATTTTCTGACCGAGCATGCGAAGGGAGATCATTTGTCCATTTTTATTATTTATGAATCATAAATGAAAAATCTTGTAAAAATGTTCTACTTGAAGTGGGGCATCGAATTATTATATTTTATTTAGTTAATTAATTTTATTTACTTACTTTGTTTAGTTTTTTCTGTTATTTTATTTAGTAAATTGCAATTTGTGAATGCAATTTTTCAATGTTTCTATTAAAATGGTTCATGATAAAATGTTCAGAATTTTTTTTTTGTAGGGTGGGGAGACCTCTCACCCCCTCTTCCCTGGCGCCAAAAGCGGTACTAGACAGTAGTATTATTGCCATATTAGTTTGGTACTAGGTTGAAAGTTACAGGTATATAAATCCATTAATTCAGTAAAATAAAATATGATAAAATAAATAAATAAAAATATTTTAATAAAAATATGAATAAATAAATAAATAAAAATAGACTATATAAATGGAATAAATAACTAAATAAGTAAATAAATAAGTAAATAAAACTACTATGTTCTATTATGCTCTACCTGATTTCGCATCGTGCATCTTGGACGTCCATTCGACCATTCATTTTTCACGAATATGCGCTGTTTAAACAGCGATTGACAGCCAATCATCGTTAGCACGAACAGCCTAAAACAAAGAAGCACCCTGACAATCATTATTTCATAACTGACCATAACAGTAAAACCTATGATAATATTTCCAACGACAAACAGCAACACCACCGTTGTTTATTGTACTTAGAGCTATCCCTTTCGGATCGTGGCCTCCGGCGCCGTTTTTTATGGAGGATCGTTAGATAGCCAATTCTACCGTGCTCTGTCACAATCTCGAATACCCCCGCAGAACTTGTGTTTTATTACTTTGAGATAGCAATCTCGACCGCAGATGAACAATGCTACCAACCAATACTACTTAACGCGGCATTGTCTTAAGCGGCGCACAAAAAACACGGGAATCCTGAAAAGGTTTTTACCGATACCGTTTAGGAGCGAAACTAATTTTCAAGTCTTCCTTCGATATTTAAAAATAAACGGGGATGCAGTATGCCGCGCGGATTAGGAAGCTGATACAATACCCCTTTCCCCTGCCTTAATCCTTTTGTACTATTCAAGATATATGGCACGTTTAATAACACAGCGGGACGATTTGCTTACCTGTTATATTATTCCTTTAAGCGCTCTTTTACAGCAAATGCTTTAAACATTTTTGGAATTAATAGAGTAAAAAGTTAACAGAGTTTAATGTAGTTGCAAACGTGTATTAAACAATTTAAATGTTCATATATAAAGGCGATGTTTTTTCCAGCCAAAGAAACTCGAAATTCAATTTTACTTCCCTTTACAACTTATTGAAAAATATTAAAATTTTTCTAATCAAATAATACAGTTTTATAGAATTTCAAAATTATATTGTAGCGCTCAATACCATTTAATATCCAATTTAGATTACCCCTAATTGTTAAACCAATGGAATAAACCATCAATGATTTATTTTCTTTTTTCATTTAGGTATTGTCCAGTAAACGAGATCCTCTGTTATCTCAAAGAAAGAGTTAGTCCGTCTTGGAAGGTGTCCGAATATAGTAACGCATTGTCGCAAGATACGAATTCGTGCGGCTCACGGTTCTAACTGAAGGAATCATGCCGGCGCATGATCTACCTGCGCCGCGCGTTATAGTTAAATCTCATGGCGTTTCCGGAAGCACTTTGTTTGGCGTTGGCGGGTATTGAATGACACGCATTTCAAACTAAAGAAGCAGTTCGTCAAAAGGCGAATCGACCTGCAAGAACACGCATAAAAAGGAGGAGGCTAACGGCAAAACGGCGCGTCGACGAAATTCGAGATCCCGCCGGGGTGAAATGACAGCAGCGCGGGCCGCTCTTAACAAAAACAGCCAGGGAGAATAATAAGAAGGACGCCGCTGCGAAGAAGGGAGAGGGAGTTCTATTACGCAGTGCGGGCTCCAACCCCTTCTCGAAAGAAGCTTACATACGGTCATTAACAGCTATGTTTACGTTCACGAGTTTACGCAATTTTACGTTCATTGAAGAATTATAATATGGTCGTTCGCTAAACAACGTTTCATTAATTATGCATTTTTTAATGTACATCCCCTAATAGATTTAAATTACATTCTGCTAGTTACGATAAATATAACTGATCTTATGAAACAGTTTCGAAACCTTTTCGAATCCTAAACAATATTTTTTGAAGATATAATTATAGATTGAGATAGACTATAATAGTATAATATTACAATAATATAATAATAAACTAAAATAGGCTATAATATATATTAATAGACTAATAATAGACTTTTGAAGATATCTATAATAGACTATAAATATTTTTCATAAAATATACTCAGCTACATAATATCCATATGTAACAACAATCTCAACTAAAGCTTATTTCCCAAATTATGTATTACAGGAGAAGATAAATATATTTACAGTCTATTACAAAAATTTACTTTTCCAAAGCCCTGGAATCGAACTCGTTAAAAAACTCAGGTCAACTTCCCCACTCCTCCGTATAACTAACCCAAAAATAATTACCCTGGCGGCCTACCTGGGAGCGCTGAAATTTTACAGGTACGATTGCTCAGTACACAGTTGATTCTAGACAGTGTACTCTAGACGAAACACTCTGTGCAACGACCGCATTTTTAAACACGGTATAAAATCAGTTTTCCAATCGCCATCGGTCGCGTCCGGAAATCTATTGGCGATTCGTATCGTTCTATTCCCATAGTGATGTGCCACGAGGAACGTGACGGAAGAAGAGAGTGGAAGCAGGCGGAGAACGGCGAGGGATGTTTGGTAAAAGACAGACAGAGAAAAAGAGATAGAGTGGTAGTGGTGAAAGGAGCTAATGGCGAACGGGAGGACCAGAGAGAAAGGGAGGCTGAAGCAAGTGAGGCCAGCAAGTAGGCTGACAAAGAACGAAAGAACCGACCGTCAGCACTGTCAGGGCTGACAGCGGGCTCGAGTTACGTCACTGGCTGCGCTCGGCTATTGTGCTTTTTCAGGGCGAGCATTGAAAAGTTTGCTGCTCACAGTCAGTGCGGGCGAGAGAGCGCCAGCCATGGCCGAAGCCAAGAACGCCACGGGATCTTTTCCTCCGCGGGAGACAAGAAGACGTCTTTGCCCTTTTATAGAAGAGGTGGGAGTGGCTGGCCCCGAAATCGGGCCCGCCATCGTCAATGCGTCCTATGCTGGAAAAAGCTCAGAAGGCTTGAATGCGCGCCGAATCGTTCAACCAGAAGAGCCTATGGTCCCGCGCCATCGAATGTTCCAAACGAGATTGAATATTACTGCCGAGGCCTGATTGTTCGGAGCTATCGGAACGCGATTGTTTGATCGGTGTCCGGTTGATTCAGATAATGCGATAGTCCGTCGAATCGCGGAGGCTTGTGTCGCTTTTATACGTCCACAGTTCGACGTTTCTATGCGCGTTTAAAATCAATGATGTCGCTCGAGACCAGTAGAGACAGTTCTTGGAGAAATCCAATCTATTCCTAACTGTACGAGAGACATTTGGGGTCCATTGTTCATTTAAATGTTTCGAAGTGGTTCTCATATTTTTTACAAACCGGGACAGTTACCTTACAACTATTTCAGTTGTTGAATTTTAAGGAATGGGTTAGAGAGAGAGGGATATATTTTATATGTTCCTTTAATTAATGAAACTCCTCATGAGACACCCCCACAGTCCTCATTGGTTTTTATCGTATTCAGTAACATTTTAAAATCCCAAAACACAATAGTAGAAAATCTTGCATCAATGTGTACGAGCTACGAGCGCTCACAGCTTCACCAAAAATTTATCACCGGTTTTACTAACTTTTTTACTCATTTTTGAGCTTCAATACGATCTATCGAATCCGATAAAACGAAATATCTGAACCACGAGAGACTATTTAAATCATCGAAACAAATCCGAGAAAATGAAAAAATTCCTTCGGAAGATTGAAGTTTTATCTCAACTATCGAATTCTATGTCAAGATAATGTATTATTATTGTTTACGCCGCGCTGAGGTGTTGTGCGCACGACTGTTGCCGGTTCCACCTCGAAAGGGGTGATCGCTTGAAAGTGATGTAGCAGTACGAAATAATGATAGAACGAAGGTGGAGAATAAATGGTTCCTTTATTCTCACTAGATTTTGGTGACTGTTTGTCTACTGTAATTTGCACGAGAACGTATCGACTGTATGTCGACGGTAACAAGATTGAACAAAGTAACGAACTTGATAGTTTACACGAAAACTTGTCGATTGTAATGATAGACACGAT
>CM052151.1:4395703-4422466 GCA_028455555.1 Augochlorella aurata | reverse complement strand
TCCCAGCCTCCCTCGTCCTAGTATATCATACCGATCTTCGAGCAGCGCACGTACACCAAAGAATCGTTTCCTGTGCCGCGTCCGCGCATCGGACGATACCATCGAGGAGGCCCTTGAAACCAGGGTGATGTGGAGCGCGCGACCGAGAGATCCAATCTTTGCGATATTACATCGGTTATGACGGATTCCTCGCGTAATTCGTGCACTCGGCCAGCGAGTGCGCGTGTATCATGCACCCCAAACTGGGTTTCCGCCCGAGGGGAGCGCTGCTCGGGAAGGGAGCGGCCATGAGATAATTCAAGATGGAGTCAGGGAGTCAGGAAGCGGCGCATCTGCCTGCAGAAGCATTATTCCGCGGTCCATGTCTGCTCAACCGCCTCCGCGTATCCCCATTCACCGTTTCAACGGACAGCTCTTTGACCTTCGCGCGATATTTTCATGCTCCTCCAGGTTGCCATCCTCGATGGAACGTACCCCATCGAAATTGCGATACGTAATTTAATTATACTGCAAATTTTACGACATTTGCGACAAAAATTAGTGCACTGCTCTTCATAGAATTCTTTATTATTTTTATTAGAATTTATTATTATACAAGATTGTAATAATGTAAGATATAAAAAGTTTCGCTGTCTTCAATTGTACACGCAAAAAGTCACAAAAATCTCCAAAACGCATTTCAAACTTCCGTTACAGGATCAGGCAAAGATACGATCCTTTCCATGGCTCGAAGCTTTTATGTTTCTTTATTAAATCCGGCCGAACAATATCCGAAAAAGATTTGGGTAAGTTATGAAATAATGTTGGATTAGCACTGTCCCGTTGATTCCACCGAAATTAAGACAGGGTGATGACTAGCGACTGTGCGGCAAGAGAATAACTGATCCTGTGAAGGGGTGGAAGTGGCTCCGTTTTCACCTCAGCGTTTTATGAATAGAAGCGGATAAAGGGTGGCTCTGGTGGGGGTGATCTGACGTCCCCGTGCGTCGCCACCTCTCACTACTGGCTCGGCTGACGTTCAACCCCCGGCAAGCAGAGGACGAACCAGCACCTTCCGAAAGGACCGCCCTTTTTCGAGGGTAGGGACCTTGCCAGCCAATCGACCGACTCGGCAGTGTTGTTCGGGCTATTTCAAGCCGTTCAGGAGCCGTGCTTACTATCAAGAAGTCTCAACTAGAATGACTGTCAGTTACATTTCGTCGCGAAGTTAGCACACGTTTCGAGTATCCGGAGGCGGATATTGAAGCCAGGAAGTAGTAGAAAGCAAAAGTGGAACTCAACCGTGGAACTGTTTTATTTCTGTGATTACACCACGACGCCCTGGGAAATTTGTTAGCTGGTCAGTCTGACTCTCATCGCTGCTCGGTGGTGGTGTGTTGTTCAGGAAGATGCAAAACCCGGATCCGCAAGTCAATCATATGCCGCAGCCGAAGATGCCCGCTTCTTCGAGTAAGTTCGGTCGACTTTTATGGTTATATTATTCTATGACCTCCTTATTTTTGACCGTAGGTAGAGTAAATTATCCCCAATTGACCTGCAGGTCGTAAACAATAATAGACAGTTTGGGAAGAGGAGATACAATTATTCGAGCCCGTGATCGACTACAATCGTATCTTTTAACCCCAAATTGCCCGTTTTTGAGTATGAACCGAGGAAGAATTTGTAAGAATTTATTGCTTCGCTGGTCCATGTACTATTTTCTATTATTACCATTACTATTATTATTATATGAGCCGTTCGTTTCGAAAGTGGCCCAAGTCCGTTTGTCACTTCTTGCTGTCGACTGCTGTAACATGCGTATTATGCACTTAATGATTGTTATTCTTTTAATAAGAATTCGCATATAAGTGCCGCATATTTTTGTATTATTTTTTGGAGCACCACCCTTAAGTGTCTCAATATCAATACAGACGAGCTTATGTCACTTTCAAAATACACGAATCATTTATTCTGCGTTGACGTCATGGATTTAAAATTCAATACACTATTTTTTACTATCATTATTATTATTATTGCTATCATTATTTATTTATCTATTTAATATCGACGAGTCAAATCCCTTCGTTACAAGGATGGAGAAAGTATGATGGGTAAACAATAACGAAAGAGTTAGACAAAAGCGAATGTTTTTCGAATTGTTTTGTTAAAAGTATTCTCGCATGCTTCTACTTGCGTCCTTCCCCGTTATTTCTACGACGGGACGGATTAATAATTTCGTCTTCGTTAAACGTTTCCAAGGAATGGGAGTTAATTTTTCATAGTTTTCCGCTGTTGCTACCAATGGTTCAGCACGTGTTTTTTCCCCCCAGAAGATTAACGTAATACGTCCCTCTTCTCAGACGATGTACGGTAAAAACGCCGAAGAAGTGTTGGTGTGCCCGGCGTCGCAAATGGCGGTAGACGTTTCCATCAGACGACAATAAAAAGCAGACCGTGTTTACGATACTCGTTAGCTCTGAAACCACACTAGTAAAAGCCGTTGTTCGCTACCCTGGGATCCTAGTGTCTCAGGTGACAACGGCGATAATTGTGCACCCTGCGAACGGCTGTACCTGAAGATCGGTACTCGGACGTACGAGAGACCTTCGATCACCTCGCTGCGCGAAGGGCTGCGAAGTGAGAGAACGTTAACGCGAAGTTTCTCGGTTTTCTGGTGTTCGCAAAAACGGCATCTTTCAGACCATTCACGGCTATGGGCTTAATCCGGAAGATAGCGGGGGTTTAAACCGTTTGAACAATGGAAATTGACTTCTATTATCCTACGGATACGGTCGTTAGCAGACTGTAAATTTTAGAAGACTGCTAAAAATGCTCGAAGCAATTTACTAAAGCAGAAATTCTGCTGTTCAAAACGAAATAGCAATAGTTCTTCTGATAAAATAATACATTAGCAATTTAAATAATATTAAATAAATTATATATTATCTACGTAATAATTTAATAATATTTTAATTTAAATAATATATTAACAATGCACTTTGAGCTGTGAAAATCGTCGTAAAGCTTTCGAAAGTAGTTATTTAAATATTTAAAAAATTGTGTCAGCAATGTTAAGGGAACAGAATCGTTTTGGCTATGATTTTGCCGAGAATGGAATATATTTTCCACGTTCACGATACCAATTATTTCGAAAACCGGGGCGCCTAGTTAATTACTACGTTAATGGAAGGGTGCGCCTCATCGCGCATCTCATCTCGTGTGAAACAAATAGCATATGCGACATTTAAACGGGGTAGAAGGCTAGTGCATTTAAATGATTCGTCCCTTGTGGCAGTCATCCATGAGAAAATAACAACAGATGGCCGGAACATAACACGGTAACTACGAATCTCCATGGCGCACTAACAGGTTGTCGTGGGTGGTTGAATTTCGGGTCATTCGTCGAGAAATCAACGCCCCCGATTATCGTCTCGTTCGGCTAATTCGGGGATTGTTTCGAAACGTAGCATATTCGTATGATTAATTGGGAGCTGTGTCTATCCACTCGCTTATAAATAAATCATCCACATAGAATACTGTACTTCTAGTACTTTAGTTATTAACCTTGCAATTTTTAAAACCTAGAGAAATTTACAATTTATTATAAAATCAATTTATTTATTTGATGGATATAAAGGCACAGCAACGAAATTAATGATAAAATTGCTATATATCAAATTAACTGGACATTATGTTAACATTAAATTCGGTCAGTAAACGATGCGTATGTAATATTATTTTTCACAATGAAGAAAACTTGACTAATGACACTATGATTCTAACTCAATCAATTGTACATTAAATTACAAACTTTAATAGGTATATCCGAATTCTGTAAACCTCCCCAGAACCTAGAACAATAAAAAATCAAGCCCGGGCTTAAAAGACCCAGCTTGGGAGCATCGTAAACAAGTGGATGCTTTACCGATGCGACGGGGGGTTGTTAATAATTATTACAGCCCGGAAGTAATATATCGGTAATATTAAAAGCTTTCAACCCTTTTCACTACGATTTATTTCACGGTTACGTTCATTACCCTTTGTTTGCCACTAACAAATTCCTATGTCAGGCAGCAAATTTATATTTTATATTTATATTATATATTTATAATTTATATTATTTATATTTATTATATTATACTCCAATGTTTAAACATCTATGAGTACAATTTAACTTCCAATGTTTAAACATCTATGGGTACAATTTAACTTCGATTTGAAAAATCTTCGCAACGAGTCTGATAATAGATAGATAGTCTTAAATTATAGATAGTAATTATTGCAAAGAATGCATAAAAATCCACAGTCTAGCGATTATAGTGGTAGCATAAGGGTGGTCTAGGGGGGCGTTAGGTTTCGGAAAGATGCGCAGAGAAGCCTCCGGTTATTTTCGATTAATTTCGAGCTACGTTTGCGCGCGATTATCGAGAGTATCGCAATAATAGAACGCGATCTACGAGGGAGAATTGCTGGTGCGGAGAGAGGGGAGGGCGAGACTGGTGGTGGAAAGGTAAAAAAGCAGATAGAGAAGAATCGCGCGCATCTCTCGCCGGAGGGCGGATCGCAACCCCTCCGCGCAGCGGCGATGCGTCGCGCGACGGGCAAACAGATGACGGATGAATGCACGTATACCGGGTACGCATACAATGATGGGAGGTGTCTGCTCCCTGACACATGCCGCGAAATTCCCATGTTCCACTAACGATCAACGTAACACCTGATGGACGATGACAATATGAACGATGATATCATCTAAGTGATCCGAGACGATCTTTTTCTATTTGTCACCTACGCGGCTACTTTATACCTGCAGGAATTACGCGTCCCTACTAACTAACGATTCACTGGGCTTTAGAAACAGTACTTTGACATCTAAAAATATTTGCAATACTTCTCGAAAAGCGACAGCGATCTCCAAATTATTTTTACCGATTCGAGGTTCAATTTCTGATATCACGCGAATTATTAATATATCAATCAACCCTTTGAGATTGTATTAAGTTATACATAGGTGTTATATCGGTCGGAATTAATTTTTATTGAACGAAAAGTAATAATATAATATGCAAGATTAAGAAGGAAAGACAGAATTTACAATTTTTACAAAATTAACAGAATAATGTGTTTTAATTTCATGTAGCAATAAAACAATAAATAGCTTTGGTGGTTGAGAGTAGGCAAAGGGTTAATACGTCCGTGTATTGGTCTGTAATAAATTTAAAAATGCATCCACTATGGTGTGCGATAAAAACTGTCGCATAAAAAATTTGAGGCATGAAATGAAAACTTATAAGAGGATTTATGCAAAATGCAAGGAAACATTCGCTTCCCCTACCACTAGCAGCAAAGGCCCTTCAATCCCGAGACTTCTCAGGTATTTTTGTCGCGGGAGTTTAGAGGAAGATTATCCCAGCACCTTTCTCCTTCAATACAGCTTATCTTCTCGAAATAAAGTTTCCTCGTACCCGGAATTAGCGTTACGAAAAAATGTACCCAGCAAGACAAAAATTTCTCCAAGTCCCGGCCGTTTATTTCGTCGTTGCTAAGACGAATTTCCTGGTTCGCGAGAAGTGGGTTAGGTTAAAGATTACCGCGCGGAGCGCAAAATAAAGGAGACGTTGCGGTGTAATTTCGATTGAATAAATTAAAACGACGATTGCACGCGAGACATTGCTCGACCGCTGGGGTAAACTTTCGAGACTGGAAGTTATCGCTGAAACTTTCCATCCACCGGCGCAGAACGCTCACCCTTTTTCGCCCTTACGGCTTGCGGCATCTGTAATTGCGACGAGCATTTTTCTCCCTCTATTTTAGCCTGGCGGACCTGTATCATCAAGGTTGCATAACTAATGAGCTTTTCATGAAAAGATGCGCCGAATGCAACTGTCGCATCGTTGGCAGTGAATCACATCCGGTTGAATCCACGCTGAAATTGACCCCTCTGGTGTCCGCCATAGTTTTAGGGTGGCAAACATCAATAGCCTGTAATTTTAACATGTCAAACGAACAAACTGAAAATGTCGCATCGTATTTCTGTAATTTTATAGTCATCGCTGGACTGCGTGTTACATATTTCACGCGTTTCTCTCATCGACTGTGAAATACGAGAATTAGGTAGCATTCAGTTGTTTCAATAATTTTGGTAATTTGTTACCTAACAATGCTTCACCTCCTCGTCTTAGCGATAAATTTAGCTATAAATATTTCTGAATCGATTGATCTTGCTTCCGCTTCGACCCGATTTAACGTCGCTATGGGGTGAGCCGATACACCGGGCTTTAAATTAATTCATTCGAACGGGATAGCTGCCGGTGACTAAACTAAAAGAAGCAAGGAACTATCAGAAAGTAACAGAACGCACAGGGAAAAGAAAGTCCGGAGGAAACGAGTCCGTTTTGCAGCCCCTTTACCGAGCTGAACTTCGAGCACGCGATATGCGTGTGACTAATCGCAAGCAAGCGTGCACTTGTGCGCATTTATTGTTTTCTCCCTCTGACTTTCTCTTCCTCTCTCTCTTTCCTTTCTCTCCGACTGGGGGACAAGTTCGATCACTGTAAAACTTCTATGAATGATTGACAAGCCGACGGAAAGGAAAACGGCAGGAAAACGATGACTCGCGAGCCACTCGAATGAAAATTTGATGCGCGCTGCGGACACCGCCGGTTCATAGAAACGGTATCGCGTGATTCGCCTGTGAGAACCCGCGTTCCTCCGTCCATGCCTCTTTCCTCTTGCCTTCTTTAAAATTACGATATCGGAACTTAGTTAAACGCCCTTCGAAATTCTGCGCTCTGTGGCCGAAGGAATTGAGGCGCCCATACCCGGGTTCCTAACCTTCCACGAAGTCGTATTAATTTGTATAATAAAATAATTTTAATATTAATTTTTTTAACACTAATTTATACAAGAAATTATAATATCTGTATAGTATTTAAATGCGATATTCAGGATAACGAGCGAAATAATTCAGACGTTCGTTTCGAATCGTGCCAGTTGCTAAGACCAGCAAAATTCAATTAGTACGAATTAAGAATAGGTTAATACCTTGCGTTGCATTTCCATCGATTTAATAATGTCTGTATCAAATTATTGTCTAGGCGAGTTGCCGTGTAATTTCAGTAATTCCGTGAAGCGGTTGTCAACGTATTCTCCGCGCTCGCGGTTAAAGTTTCCCTTCATGCTCAGAGCGAAGGGTCTTCCGACTGTGCAAGGGCGCAACCCTATTATTCTGACCCATTGCAATAGTAAGCATACCCCGGGACTCGCATATTGCTTGCGCTTTCGTTGATAACGCGCCGAAAAACTCTCCGCTTTTGATGTCTTCTTCATCGTGATTCGTCGCTCTTACAAAATACTGACGCGTGATAAATCCGAATACGAGCGATAAGCGGGCTCCGTCACGCGCAATCAACAGGTTGTTTCTATTCGTTTCAGCTTTGATTTCTCATTTCGCGATGAACTATGCTCCCGTACAGGGTCTTCCATTTAAACAGATCCGATCGAATATCTCTGAAAATATTGACGATAGTCACTGACGACGATGGCTTCAGTCTTTCCACGACGACTTGTCGAAGCTTACTGAACCGAAATGTCGAAACGAAACGTTCAAATGACAGATAATCAGTCTTTAAAAGAAAGAAAAAAAAGAGGAACCGAAAAGGAAAAGCAAAGAAAAAAGAATCCGCCGCAACTGTCAACAATTTTCTGTCCCGTGTTCACCACGTGTTCGGAAGAGGATAAAAAACAGTTCGGTGCAAACAAAACGGCCGGATGAAGGCTGGGGAACAGAAGCGGACGCCAAAAACCAGCGGCATCATCCAAACAGATAGAATCTGCTGTTATCTCCGGAGCAAATATTCACTGAGACTGTTCCCCAATATCAGAACGAACAAACTCGACCCGAGGTTGGGTCCTGTTCCTCGGCGTGCCGAGGGTGAAGAGAAACAAGCGAGCGAACGCGACCGGGGTAATTCGAAAACGTTTAATCTTTCGTTTTAATAAGATCCATGTTAAGTAAGATAAAGGGAGCCGAGGGTACCGATCAAGAGAGATCAGGCGATACGAGACGCAAAGTGTCGTGTTTCGGGCTGCTCACTTAAGGGCTGCTGAATGCAGCAGCCACATCCGGCCCATTCACTGGCATTCACGAGCCTCGGCGAGCTCAATGGCGTAGGCGGAGTTCGTGACAACGAGTTGGTACCCCCATTATAGATGCACCACACCCTTGTCCCACGTAGACGGGGCCAGCATGGGACAGGTATAGAAGCCGCGCGTACGTCCAGGAGGCTCTTCGGACGTGGTGACAAATCGATCCATTCATCGAACCCGTGTCATTCATGGGATCCGTGTTTTCGATGGTAAATGGGTTCTGCGATGCAAAATACCGACATTTTTCGGATTAAACAACGTTTTCTTCGCGATTTTACCGTCATCATCGGCGACGTCGACGTCGCGTCGCCAGCGAACAACAATGCGACGCGCGGCGTCGACTCGAGGCGCTCGCGTTCTTTTTCCCGAGCCTTTGTTCGGCTAAACGGAAATTTAAATGAACCGGAACAAGGACCGATCGGCAAACGTTTGTTGGGACTCCTTCTACGCCGCCATTATTCGCTGAATTTTCTATAGAGATTGTATCAACTTCAGAACGCAGAGATTTTTAACGTTACCATCTCAACCCCCTGCGTACTTTTAGCATTAGTACTTTTTAGTCACAGATAAATTCATACAGATAATTTATTTTTTTTTGTAAGGCAATTTTCAATTCGATATTTAAATATTGATAATAGAGGATTGAATATAGATTAAATATAACTATAGATTAAATAAATATAATGTAGATTAAAAATTAGTTTCGGCGATTTGCAAAGGGTTGACACTATGCAATCAGGCGTTTGCAACTTACCGATTTGTCTGACCGGATCCTTGTTTCTGTTCCAGGTCGCATCCTTTACGATATCCCTTGCAAGGTCTGCCGGGACCATTCCTCAGGGAAGCATTACGGTATATTTGCGTGTGACGGATGCGCCGGTTTCTTCAAGAGATCGATACGAAAAAATCGTCATTACGTCTGCAAAGCGAAGTCCGAAGGGGGATGCATGGTGGACAAAACGCATCGAAATCAATGTCGCGCGTGTCGCTTGGCCAAGTGCATTCAGGCTGGTATGAATAAGGACGGTGAGTTGAAAGGGAAGAACTTCCGTGGCGTTTCAATTTGTGAGTAGGAAGTACATCTCAAAGTCTAACATTCGTAAACGCGGCAAATTTCTTTTTACTTACACATTTTAACGGGGGTTGCGAAGCTAATTGCACATAATAATATAATATTAGGTTGGTGAGAAAGTTCTGTCGTGTTTTACTATCTGCAAGGTAAGTTTACCTGTCAGGTTATGTCAAGGTTATGCAATAAAAAAAAAAAAAAGGTTATGCAATAAGCTCATTACTGGAGATGAAAAGGGGATGCTTTACCAGAATACAAAGAGAAAAAATTTACTGGAAACCTGGAACATCCACCACAATGATTTTAAAACTGTTTGTGGTGAGATAGAAGATGCCCAGTGTACTACGAGCTACTTAAACAGAGGCAAACGAAGAAAAGGAATTCTGCTAGGAGAATCGACGAGCTGCCTGAAAAATGGCAATGAGTGGTTGTAAATAATGAATATCACAATATGTAAATAATTTACCGTAAACTATAATTAAAAGTTATGAAAACTGATTCAAATGTTTTACTTGAAATACGTCAGAATTTTCCCGTCAACCTGCAATCAAATAATTGAGAACAGTCCACTAACAATTTTAGTTTGTTTCCGATTTAACAAAGCTGCTAAAACAAAAGACAGACATTTTTGTCGATTGCTATTCAATTTGTTCGAAGCGAATATTATAAAAAAAGAAACGGATATTATAAAAAAAGAAGCGAATATTATAAAAAAAAGAAGCGAATATTATAAAAAAAAGAAGCGAATATTATAAAAAAAAAGAAGCGAATATTATAAAAAAAGAAGCGAATATTATCAAAAAAGAAGCGAAAAAAATTGTTTCGAGTAGCAATCGACAGAAACAGTTTGCAAAAGCGTGGTGGGGTTGTGGAACCGTGCGCGTGAACTCAAATCTTTGGATTTTTCCAGCTGTCCAGCACGAACGCGGCCCACGCAACTCAACTCTGCGCAGGCAGATGGCTTTATACTTTAAGGAACCCGACATGATGAGCAACATGGTGCCCCCAACAGCAGCGGCTTTGGATCTGGCTTTACCTAAACCACCGAACGAACCACGCGTTACCGTCGCAGCGCCAGCTCCCCATCTTCCACTTTCGCACCCTATTTATTGCAACAGCATGGGCTTATCAAAGGTAAACCGAATCTTGTTCATTATTACTTTTTATAAATTCGTTTTCTATGGTCGCAAACTACTTTTACAACTTGGCCGACCGCTCATTTCTCGCATCGCCTTTACGCTGCCGCCGGCGAACTACTGAGGCCGAGAGAAGCGAATCCTAAAGTTAAGCAATAAAGTATGCGTTCTTTCGGAAAGAAAATTAATTTACGTTTAAATTGCATACCAGCTGTTAGCCAAAAAATCCTAAGCACAAAAATTTTAGTGCAGGTCATTATGCCGGCCGATAACCGTTGGCGAGCAACAGTCACGCCAGCGTGACAGCGCCCGGCAAAGTGTTAATTAGAAAATAAAAATTCGAGGGGTCTCATTATTATACTGCAAGGGATTAATAAGTTATTACTATACATTACCATCACGAGTCGAATCCGTCTACCTACAATAAGTGATTAAAGAGGTATATCGAGCAATAAAACTTACCATGAGTTTGCAGATTCCGGGAAGTGTAGCCGGTCTATCGCCAGTGTCACTGATGCCGACGATCCCTGAGTCTATCTGCGAGCGTGCGGCCAGGCTGCTTTTCATGAACGTCCGCTGGGCCCGTGAGCTAGCGAGTGGGACCAACCTGCTCATGGAAGACCAACTCACACTGTTGGAGTCTTCCTGGCGGGAGCTGTTCCTGCTCGCCGCCGCACAAGTCGAGCCGACACTAGACCCCAGCGGACTGCTGCCGCCGGGTCCGTCGGGTCTGGGCCTGATCGTGGAAGTGAACCGATTCAGGGAGACGATAGCCGGCTTCCACACGATGAACCTCGACGCGCATGAGTACGCGTGCATCCGGGCGATCGTGCTGTTCAAGGCCGGTTTGGACAGCGAGCCTCTGCCCAGCAGCAGAAGCAGCGACGGATCGACATCTCCCGGCGTTGTCAACGGCAGCAGGCTCAGGGATGCGACAGCCGTTGCCAGATTGCGCGACGGGGCCCAACTGGCCCTCGGCCAGAAGCTCAGCGGAGCTTCCTTCGGGGCACTGAGGTTCGGCAAGCTGCTGCTGCTGATGCCTTCGCTCCGCTCCGTGTCCAGCAACGCCATCGAGGAGCTCTTCTTCAGGAGGACCATCGGCGTCATCCCCATCGAGAAAATCATAAGCGACATGTACAGAACTGCCTAAACTCCGAACCCGTCGAGTTCGACGCCTCTCGGATGCTTCGACCTGCTCCGAGAATACAATCGTCGAGTTCGATGGTTCGAAGATTCGCATAATTAGGATTCGTATAGAAGGTAAACAAATGTTTCGAAAGCCCTTTAATTTTATAATCGATACTCGATATAGGAATCGATGATCGTGCCCGTAACAATGTAGTATGAATTTGCGTGGAATCTTTAGGGAAGTTACTAGATACTTGGAGGGAAGACAGTGGCCAATAATTCGTAAAGAAAGTCATTTCGAATGGCTTAGGAAACTCCTTGTCACCCGATTTCGAGTAACCTTTGGGATATCCTGTAGAAGACTGCGGTTCTCTACGGGATACCGAACGCGAAGCATCGCGTCTCGAGGTATCGATAAACCAGATTATATAATTGTATGTGCAAACGTGATAGGTATATATAAGTTTACAGTTTAAAGTTTACAGTTTAAAGTTTAAAGTTTAAGCTTATGTAGTGGACAGAATAGATTCGGAGGAGTTACTTGTAGTTTAATCGATTTAAGCTGAATCTAGCGGCCGGCATGTAGGACAATTGCTGAAAAGAGCTGTAGAGATGATGCGTGCGCGATTCATATCGTGCGCTCTAATTCTCTGTTAGACGAGTACTATGAATAGTAAGACTTAACTGTGATGGAAACATATCACGAGAGATGATAGATTATATCGAAGCAATTGATCGACTGAGAGGAGAGAGTCATACGTCCATTACTTTTCTATGATTGTATAATGTAGCAACGAGGCAGTAGTTGTACGAGATTCGAAGAATCGCAATAATTAAATAGCCTGTCGCGGTGCTAACGAAAAATACTTGCACAGCCTTCTGTTGTACTTGAAACAGCTGACAGGATTCAATCGATGAAGGTACGCCGATTGGAGTTTACCGAAGGTAATTTCTTTTAGTCACTTCTTTTACACAGGCAGTGTAAAACAATTCTGGTCTCAGTACGACAAAATCCGAGTAGAAGTAATTTGTGTCTGTAATTAAATTTTGCGGTGACCATGCCGGAGATGATGGTTGAACGAAATAAAGATGAACAATAGCAATCGCTCACACAAATGTAATATACGATTCCGCAGTGTCTGCATTGACTATTCAAAAACAATATCATCCTGTCGAAGACACACGTTCAATTGTACATATAGCTTTAAAAGTGTGTAAATAAAATGTTACAAGCCGCAAATGTAAGTGTCAATTTGTCAGCATTCCCCCACCCTTTTTCCTCGGCACGGGAACACCTTTTTCGCGGAAAGGCATTCGTTCATTTTTTATTGAAATAGTAACTTTTGTTTTGTTTTATTCTTGGTATTAACCCTTTACCCTGGAGGATTTAATATTTATCTTCAAAATCGGGGGCTACGCTACGAGCAAATAATTTTATTCTTCGCACTGAAACTATGAGCGAAGAGAATTTTCGAAGGACTGGAAGGAAAACTGTGGACCTCGGGCTAAAAAAGAAGGAAGCAACGAACGGAGCGAGGTATATTCCCGAAGAAAATTTCGGAACGTTTCTCGGGTAACATCTAAATCTTACCTGCAGTCTCACGGCACAATGAAACGCATTTTACGGGAATTTCACGGTGATTTGAGTGGTAATCGCAGTATAAAAGCTGCCCGTGTCGGAGTTCTCCGGGGCTGTCAGTTTATTTAGAGGTCTGCCGGCCGCAGCAGACCAAGGTGTAATCACTAAGGCGGGCAAATAATCATCCTGGTTGACCGGTGAGAAAGCCGATGCTTTCCCGACGGAAACAGCCAATGGAAATCGGCTGGCGAAGTCTGCATCGAGCTCTTTGTCAGGCGAATGTCATCTACCCCCGACAAAATACTTTCTGTTATTTCTAGCGATCATCCTGGATCAATGATTCCGTCGGGGATGATCGTCCCGCAGGACAATCAAGTGCGTACACCTGGCTATTGTACGGAGATATTTATTTATTGGGACTTTACGCGCTGTAATTGAATGCGTTTAGTCGAATATTCTATACAGTCGCTCGCCAAAATATTCGGACTTCTTTCAACCCTCTCGCAGCGAACCCCGAGATATTCAAAGCTTGAAGTATAGAAAGGAAAATTCTGAGATTCAAAAAGGCAACCGAAGAGACAAAGTACAATTTGCAACACATGATTAAGCTATATAAAAGATGAAGCTATTTTGGAAAGTATGCTACTTGAAAAGATTCGATTTGTGTACGAATGCAGTAGAGACTAGTGCAACTATCGCCGTCTTATGGAACGATGGTGGTTGCACAGCGACGATACGTGTCGGGCAAACATAATGCATGCGCTCGTAAGTATAAGAAATATTCTCACGGAAACAGTGCCGTCACAATCGAAGAACTGAAAGAGCGATGCGGGATGGAAAATGTGTCGGTGCCAACACCTAGCGTGTTCAAGTGACTCTTCTGACTCGCATGAGTGAACCTTGAAATGTTGCCACTTAACAGTCATAGCCTTCCTTCGCTGAAAAATTGTTTGCTACATTGATAGGTACCAGTTTAGTCTCTTGGACACTCGAGGCACAATGGGGTGAAATTCGTTGAATCGATTTCGCGACCAAGTGCAGCGCCGCGTCGCAGCATACTCTTCGCGTTTATAACCTTGACAATACAATTTAAAAAGCGTACGTGCGAATACGTGCAAATAAACCACGTCAATTTGACTGCGAAAAGTATAATACTTTCCTCGTGAAAAATAGATCTGAAATTGTGGAATTTCGGGGACGGTGGCGAGATGTGGCAGTCAACGTGTTAATATTCGACTCTATAGAAAGAAGTGGCACAATGAGACAGAATGCGTATAGAAACGGTGAAAAGGAATGAGCTATTTCAAACTGTCAAACAAGCGTCCCGCGCATCGAAAGCTGTGAAGGCAAAGCAGCCGCAGCATGAAAGATGACCGCAGAAGTCCCAGGGGAACAGGACTCGAGGATTTCGACATCGTAGGCTGACAAATTACTCAGGTAAACAGTCCGCCCAAAAGTATCGGCGGACTTTGCCTATAAGGGAGCCGACGTCGTCGGCGTTTCGCAGAATTTTTTGGGGCTCGAGCAGATGAAATGCGGTTCGGCAGAAGGTTCTTTCCGTCTCGATAGGGATCTGCCATCGATGAACGGTATAAAAGAGAATGGATATTCCTACGGGTTTGCGTTTATAGAGGAGAGTTGTCAAATATAGAGTAGCATTCTGCTTTCCACATGCCATGTATTAATGTTATTATATATTGTAATATATAAAGTGTACTTTTTTCTAAAATCCGCAGTCCGGTCGGAGCGAGGCGGGTCGAAGAGAGAGAAAGAGAGAGAGAGAGCTGGAAACAAAGGCGAGAGATCAGTGCGAAATCGGAACAGAAAGAATCAAAGGGTATCGTGCGGCACACAATTAACATCTCGATTTAATGAAACCCTCGAGGGCACCGTATGTTACAGTTTCCTGGGCACAGTGTCCGCCGTCCACTCTCGGCGAGTGGTGCTTCTGTTCGAGGAGGCAGCGCGCTGTTCAGCATGTAATACTGTAACGTTTCCGGCCGAGTGAATAATAATCCCCGATCTCGATGGTGAGACCGGCGAAACCTCGAATGGGGAGTCGCAGCTCGCAACGGGGTTCGTCGCGGCGAGGAGAGGCGAGGAGTGGCGAGGCTGCGGCAATCACAACGAAAATAACAACGGGGCAATAGTGACGAAGAACCCGGGACGATTGGTACGTCACCCAGTCACCACGGTGCACCGGTGCAATTCGGACCGGAGCGGAGGATGAATTCCTACGGTCGAGCTAAAAGGGACCTCCCCAGTCGGCCCATTCGAGACAGTCGCAACGATATGACGGCGTAATTGCGCCGGCTAAGCATGCGTGGCTCGTCCAATGAAGTCGACAAGTGGTTCCCACCGGTCGAGCACATCAGCACCTTGCCATGAGACGACCAATGGGATTCGTAACACGCGGGTCATTTCGCGAAACAATGACAAGAACAATGCCATTCGTCTCTACGGCTTGTACGTTTTTGTTTCCCGCCATTGTTACGATCCTCTCTGTTTCTTGTCTTATTGCTTTCCCCATGCTCTTTCAATTCCAATTTAATCGCCGCGCCGAGCCGCGCCGAGCGCGCCGAGCCGCGTTGGGGGTCGTTGCCTCTACGGCTCTGCGGAATTGATTCCGCGACACTCGTAACGCGATACTCGAACATTCGAATCTACAGATGAGTAACCTTTTCATTCGCGTTAATCGAACAGACAATAGGTTTTCTGGCGAAACTCTAACTAAGTCTAACTTGTTTCTTCTGTGGAAAGCTTCCAAATAAGTGCTGGATGTCTTGAAGACGTCGATTTTACGTTCGTTTGTCCTTTCGTATCAAATGTTTTCTCATCTGCTCCACTTTCGATTTATAGATGTAGTTGTTGACTTCATGAATCCTTTATTATACATTGAATAATCAGTTTTCGCAATGGCAAAATTTGGTTCTCTTTTCCTTGCTCTTTCTCTTTCGCCTTCTCTTTCCCCTTCTCTTTCTCTTTCCATTCCTCGGACCCCCTTGGTAGGCTGTCGCTTGGAATAAGGTAACCGGACGAAACAGTAACAAAAAGCTGTCGAGGTACAATGGGGGCGAGGATGTAATTGCGCTCTCCGTCGGTGGGTTAACAAAGGGCACTCGACTATATGTTACAATCTCGATTTCGTCGCTGCGATCCTCGAGCGACTTGTCGTCCTCCGAGTCCTGTCGAAGGCTTCGGCGGGACAAATCGGAGGGGCGGGGATCGATGGGGAGAGGAAAGGGTGCGACGGTGGTCGAGTTGCCACTCACGGATCAGCCGCATTGTCGGCTTTGTTTTGAGGTAACAAAACAGAAAATGCGCTCCATACGCGACCGGCATTGTAGTCAATTAGCGGAGCAACCGGAGGGCCGGCCTGCTGCACCGGGATCTAGACTGCCGCACTTCAACGATCTAGATTTTGGTAACTTCTTTGCTGGGAGATTTGTTACATTGCCGTGGGGAGAAATCGTCACCGAAGAATGGCCCAGCACTTCAGCTTTTGCTTTTTGTTCCCGCCGCGATCGGCTTGTTCTTCAAGACACGGTTCTATCCCATGCAATGCTTCTACAAACATTTAACCCTTTGCACTCGAAGCCATTTCAACTGTAAATCTAAAATAATTTCTCTGGCTTGTAGTCGTTTGATGCGACATCGTGTATAACATTTCGTCGAACTAGAGAAACTAGAAAGCAAAAGCTCCCCACGGAGGGCGATTAAAATTCCGATTCCGTGATATTTCAACTTCCTCCGGGCAAGAAAACAGAGGAAGCCAGGGGGTGTATTAAAATTCACAGGGGCGCGACTAGCAGCTAGTAAGCGACGCAGGTAAATCACACGCGTCGGCACGCCTTGAATTTAGCGTTAAGGCGCGCGCCTCGTCTACTTGCTCGCGTCGCGAGACACCCCACTTTTTCGTCGTGAATGAATATTTGCACGTGCTCCCGGCCGCCTCGTGTCAGGAATTTAATAAAGTAATGCCGAGGTTGGCCTGCTCGTACGTTTCCGACCGTTTCGAGGGAATCGCAGCGAACAGCGTCGCTCCTTTCCCGTTCGGGGATGCCAGGTGGGCGCCTCCTACCCCTCGCAGTATCCTCCACTTCTCTGGCCAACGTGTTTTTTCTAATTCCTCCGCGCAGCAACATTCCTTAAATATCCCTCCAGTCGAATATTAGGTCGTGTCAAATGAAATGTTGGGTTTCCCACGAGTCGCGAATTCACCGCTCGAGCCGTTAGGTATTGTTTATTTAGTTGGCGGAAAAATGATTTGTTATTTGTCTTTATCACTGGTCTAAGTCTAGCAGATTTCGTTTGTGTTCTTCATCATGAGTTTAATTGGGTATTACACGGCAAGTGGGTGCATTCATACATCGAACGCAGCTGATCAAACACTCCGGAACTTCCATGTCTTCAAATTGATAGATTAACAAGACACTGTTCAGTCGATAGTAATTTTAAGCTAGAAGCCAATAAAGTAGAAATACAGATGCAGCAACAACCTTTTATGATAACTTCGTAGGTTATAAGTATACAAATATACAGGGTATTCAGAAAAAGATACGACAGTCACGATTGACCTTTTGACCTATGCTTATACAATTAAATATAAATATTTCTAATTATGAATGTAAATATAAATACTAAATTCTCTTTTTTTTATTATCCTGTTATCCATAATATACTAATGGCCATTAATCGATATTATAAAATCAAACAATTCTCGTGCAACAACCTAATATAATTGGCAAGGCGTTCCGCCATTGTTACAAAAGACATACCGCTAATAATGGGAACGCTTTGGCCGAAGATTTGCATAGATTAGGAGAATAGGAAGGGGAAGAGGTCAAGGGAAAAAAGTGGAATTAGCAGCAACGGTAAACCGAAAGATTGCAGCTTAGACAGCAATTTTGTCGGTCATAATAGAGTGCACGCATTCGCTCCCCTTTTCTCCTTTCATTGTCAGTGTCGTCCTACTTTTTCCTCCGCGTAGCACGCGGAGTTTTTCGAGTTCCAGCGAGGCTCTCCTGTAAAATGCCGCCCCATTGTTAGCCCCCGTCGACGCGTCCATTATGTCTACTTGCTGATGGGAACAGATTATGTTGGTCGTTGTCATTGAGGGGCTCATCACCGCCATGACACTGATGCCGTGAGCGGCGGGGCGCAAGCAACCCGAAGGGGCGCACGCTTATTGTCCGAATAAATTATATCGGACGCTGGATCGTGCCCCGTTGACTACTCTTACCGGTCGCCGAGTGAAATGTCACGGTTCGAAAAATAGGGTATCCACTGTCGAGTGATTTCATTCCATTATTATCGAGAACGCGCTGGTCGCCGTCACGTGCCGCCTCCTTCTCGCTTCGGTCCGCCATAATCTCCCGCGGCAGCGAACTGGTTGATCGTCATTTCTCCAACGTAATTTTCCTTCTCTTTGATAATGAAAACGTTACACGGTATAGTTACCTGTTTTGTAGAGGTGGAGAACTATCGATTGTTTCCGATTCTTTTCGGTATATTAAAGTAGAGTATATAAATGTCAAAATATAAACAATTTTCCACAAATTTGAACAATATTTTTTGAAAAATATAAAAGTTTTATATCGTATTGTTTTTACGATATAATAAAAGTACAATACCAACATCCGTCTTGCCGTGCAACCGTCCATTTACTTACCGTGCACCGTAAATCATTCGCAGACTTCCTGTACCAAATACAGTAGCGACTACTATTGGGTTGGCAACTAAGTAATTGCGGATTTCACTCATAGATGGCTTCAGTTGAATTTTTAGGTTTGCAGACGTAGTACAAATGTAAAATGTTCGTTGAAAAATGGAAAATCAAAAGGAACATTTTCGTCATATTTTGCTGTTTTATTTCCACAAAGGGAAAACCGCATCGCAAGCTCATAAAAAGTTATGTGCTGTTTATGGTGACGAAGCCTTAAAAGAACGGCAGTGTCAAAATTGGTTTGCCAAATTTATTCTGGTGATTTTTCACTCAAAGATGAAAAACGCTCTGGTCGTCCAGTTGAAGTTGATGACGCCCTAATCAAAGCAATAATCGATTCGGATCGTCACAGTACAACACGTGAGATTGCAAAGAAGCTTCATGTATCACATACATGCATTGAAAATCACTTAAAAACAACTTGGCTATGTTCAAAAACTCGATACATGGGTTCCTCACGAACTGAAAGAAACGCATTTAACGCAACGCATTAACAGCTGCGATTTGCTAAAGAAACGTAATGAAAATGATCCAACTTTGAACTCTTACCACCCAACCGAACGATCAATTCTGATGTCTAGATTGAACAACTAACGAAATTAAACAATGCAGTTGAAGAAAAGCGGCCCGAATTGACAAATCGAAAAAGTATTGTATTCCATCATGACAATGCAAGGCCACACACATCTTTGCCCACTCGGCAAAAATTATTGGAGCTTGGTTGGGATGTTTTGCCACATCCACCATATAGTCCTGACCTTGCACCATCTGATTACTTTTTGTTTCGATCTTTACAAAACTCCTTGAATGGTAAAAATTTCAATAATGATGATGATGTCAAATCGTACCTGATTCAGTTTTTTGCTAATAAAAACCATAAGTTTTATGAACGTGGGATTATGATGCTGCCTGAAAGATGGCAAAAGGTCATTGATCAAAATGGGCAATACATTACAGAATAAAGTTATTTAGTTCCATGAAAAAATTGTCTTTGATTTTCTAAAAGAAATCCGCAATTACTTAGTTGCCAACCCAATATTTAGTCAAATCGACTACTATTTAGTTAAATTGAAATCGTTGCAATCGCGCCCATTGTATTACGGCAATAACAAAAAGGGCAACAATGGCTCTGTATACTCCGAGAAGGGGATGATTCTCAGAAGTCTTATTCTAAGCTCAAGTACTTCGGTCTATGCGAACAAAAAAGCCATTATTGAGGAACCGAGCTCTTGTATTTTAATACAATAAGTTCCATGGTAATCATCGAGAACCGGGTGAGCACCCCCGGTCGTCTTAACGAAACTATTTAATCTGTTAACAGGTTTGGTGTTCACCGTTTCGCTGTGCGAACATGAGCACGGTACGCGAAAGTGCGTTAAAGGTCTACTGCAAGGTGGACACTTTCTCTACTTGACGCAGCCGTCGCTTAAATCACCTTAGAATAGACCTTTCGGCATTAGCCAGGTCATCGTCGAGCCAAGAAACTCGGTCACAGGTGTTCATTAAGGATTTTATGGTTTTACCTCGTTGCTGGATTAAAGCAGGCCTGGCTGTAGGAAAATCACGCCGGACGGTAGACGAAGGAAGGACCACTGTCCCTTCGTCAACAGGGATCACCGTTGTGCTTCCAGTAATCTGTTTCCCGATATTATTGACTTTAATTGTCCAAATTGGCAAACCGACCTGTCCAGTCTCTGATATGGGCGTGGCAGGTGCCCTCACTTGGGAACACCTGAAAGAAAAGTCGCATCAGTCGCACTTAACAGTGGCCTGCAGCGGACAATTTGGGAAAGATTGTTTATTGCCTTTAGGGAGACAGAGTGCTCTAATCTTGAAGGTCACCTTCAATGTTTTAAGCAATGGGGTGAGAGGTACATATTTACGGAGACATTAGCGAAAGTAAATTACGTTTGTCATGAAATTATATGCATTGCCATTGTAAATCATAAACATCATAATAAATAAAATTTGTCATAAATACTACAAGTTAAGTAATGGCTTTCGGATACGCGTTGAGTTCACTATAGTCTGTAAGAATTCGCCACTGATTATCCACGATATATATTATACACATTATTATGTTATCATTATATATTATAATAATGATAATAATATTATTATATCGTTATATTGTATTATTTTATATATTAAATTATAAAAGCCATCGCTATAATTAGCCTCGTCATTTCTGCTCTTACACGCGATTGAAGAAGTTGCTGTGTCTCTTTCGGAAACTGTTGCCATGTTAATATCAAAACGGTGTCTAATTAGTATTTCCAGGTGACGATTTACTTTCGGACACGTGTACGTATATGTTCGATTTACATTGTGCCCTTTGCAATCACGTTTGGAAACATGGCCGAGTTTCGAACTATTTCGAAGGAGTATCTGAACGACAAACAGCTCGTGTGTGTATCGCAGACAATTGATCTGCCAACGTCCTGGTTGCCGGCTTAAGACCACACCAAACGAAGACTCACGGGAACCGGGTACCTTCACAATGGCTGACTTCGTAAGGCAAAAATCAGAAAGTTAGGGCGTCTCGGAAGCAGAGAAGGGACGTCAGCCGAAATCTTGATCCCTGAGGGATGCGCAGCTGTCGCAGGATTCACAACGATTGGTCCCCGTCTTCCGTCGGCCATGTTGGATTTTTCCGGTCTAGCTTCTTTTCACAATGGCAACGCAGTCCCGGAAAAAGGGTCGGAGCATCAGCGAATTCGGCATTGTTTAGCTGCCATGGCTTCCCTCCTCTGCTCCTAGTACTTTTTCCTTCGTATTCTCTTTGCGCGTCTCTGCTTTGTGCGCGCCTCCAATGAACGATAGAAATATAACGCTGCGAAGGTAAACAGTATGCTGACAGGTAAGTTGCATGTAACTGATTCGACGTGTGCCGGGATGGTATCGCGAGACGTTCTGTTTTTTAACTTCTCAAACCTTGATACCACTTGTTTGAAATCTCTGTGTATTTTTAATTTGACATGGTAGCTAGCAGAGCCTTGTTAAATTATTAAAGCTGATTCTAATAAACTTTTGCCTTATATTGACCTGTAGGGATTTTTTATTGCTACAAAAATCTAGAAGAGGAGAATAAATTTTGAAGAAACGGTAAGAATAAAAATTACGGTGACGTATACATAAAATATTTGTTCACTTTCTCTCACGTACAAGGACTCTTTTTAGGACCCAGGACATCGAAAGAAACTGTGAAATGGAAGGCTGGATCGAGAGAGGGATAACAAGGATTTGTCCACGATTGGTGGCCGCGTGCCGCCACCCCAAGGATTAAGCGCAATTATTGGAACACACCGGCAAACCGCAACCCGTTTCACACGCTCGCTCCATATCTTGTTATGAAAGTTCTTAACTCAGCTTCGGAACGGAAAAATCGAACAACAATATTAGTTCGCCAAGTCTGCGGACCTGCGGACTTCATTCGGACGGCAATCCTTTCGAAGCCGGTTTATCCCAAATAATATTAGAGGATTACTCCGTGTTATAAACCGATAATGACGATAACCATCTCGAGCATAGAATTCGCAACGTTTCTTTAATATTCCCCAATCATTTTTTAAGACTTTAAGAATTTTTTAAATTTCGAAAAATCGCAGAGGTCGGAAATTCGCAAACAATTTACTTGACACGTAGCGCAAATTCATTGGCGGGATGGTCAGCGTGCATGTGGTTATCAACTCATAACCGGGCGTCACATGCGCCCCCTTCAGACGCGGATTGGGTTTTGGCTTGCTATAACTCCGATAATTATGTTACAAATGCGTCGAAGGACAAAGGGCTCTCGAGCGACGTGGATGGCTCGCGAGTGAGACCCAGGGAAGAGATGGTTGGCTGGTAGCCCAGCTGCCGGTAATCCTCCCTTTGTAATTTGCCTCCGTGACCCCTCGTCCCACTGCCAAGCCAATGGCGTCGATTTTTAAAAAAAATTCCTAGGTGTGTACTTTGGTTTTTGTCACAAACCCACGAAACTCGCAATTTATTAATTAGTAGTCGATTATAAAACAGAAGTTAGATAATACAGTGTTGCTTGTTTTAATGGTGTTGTTAACAGTGTTAAGTGTTATTACTTATTACATTGCAAAAATTACAAATGAAGATATTGAAAGTTACTAATAATTTCTGCATGTTATGTTCAGGTATATACAGGTAGACATTTCTTCAGTACTTAAAAAATACTAAATTTAATTAATTCAAAAACTAAATGTTCTGTATAACGATTTGTTACTCGTAAAAAAGGAATAAATTAATTAACATAGTTCACTCTTATAAAAAGAAACACTATATTCTATCATTATTATTCAAAACGATTCTTTTCTGGATCAATTCCTGTACGAATAAATATATACGTATTCAAATAATAGACAACTTCCGATCAAATATTACCTAGATTAATTGTTACTCGATTGAACATTGATTCAACAGTGTCAAGGGAAATATCGTTCGCCGACCTTTATCTCTTATCCGAATAAATGTTTTCCCAGCTCTGGTTCCGAATGTCATCCGACAGTGGCTTGGAAAATACGACCGAACAAAAATGATCGTTCCTCGAGGGGCAAGCTGCGTTCTACGCCATTGACAGGCGGTTGATGTCACCGTGAACGTATCCTCTGGATAATAGAGTCCGCGACTTTAATGGACTCGCTAATCCTCTTCCCTGTTTGTCGGTGAGTCCATTCGGGGGTCAGGGGGACATGTATTCAGGACACACGGAGAGGTAAATCTCGGGGCAGGCGGTGTGACTGCGGTACGTGCACAGTTTGGGGCTGTTCTCCGCGGAGACTGCAACGCGTGGATTGTCGTGCGCACCGTCCGCACACAGCGCGACAATGGAGAGGGTTCGTTGTCTACCCCATAGCATCCCGGAACGTAGGAACGCCCCTTGTGCGGATTCATCGGTGCGATGATACCTTGATTTCTCGAGTGACGAATTGAATGCACTTAATGCGCCACGGCGCGTTTAACGACGTAATTTGACGCAATGCCGGGCTGCCTTCTACCCCTTCGTTTTGCGGCCGGGCTGATCGAGTATCTTTGCAGCGTCAGACGTTGTTCTTCCGTCGACTATAGGGGTTACCGATGAAGAATCATCCGAGATTTTCCGCGAAGATGCGAGAAATTCGAAGCGCGACACTGCGATTTAACTTTTGGATAACACTACAAATTTGCATGTTTATACTTAATTTTGCGACGACCTAAATGAGAGAAAAATGTCTCATTTTTATTAATTATTATCATTATTATTAATTATTTACTATAGCCACTGTGAGATTCTTGTAGAGCTTCACCCCTTTTAGGGGTGAGCTTTTATTCGTTGATGGATTCGATTCACCACGTGTCTTACTGTTTACAGATTGATTTATTAATAAAAATACGATGTGAACCTTTTATAATCGTGAAATATTTTATACAACTAATTCTAAAAATGATCGACGTCTGACATGTGTGTTACTTGAATAGCGTATCTAGCGAAAACAATAATGGTCGAATGATAATTAAAATGACAAAGGGTTAAGCTTGAGCCATTACGAGCGTACTACTAGCTAATAAATAATAGTATAGTATAAATCACACCCTTAGGATATTAATATTAATATACACCTTCATTTATACGATGTCCCAACTATGTAGATATTAATGAGGATCTATCAGCGTATACGGAACTACTGCAGGAGACTTCGCGATAGTTATCTCTCAAGAGATAGGGTACATTCATAAGGTAAATCAATTTCAAGGCAAAAATAACTGTGAATGGAAGCGAAAACAATAGACACGAAGAATGACAGGACAAAAAACAGTACAAGGTTATTTGCGTGACGCTTTTTTCTAGCGAATGCTTGAACAAACCCGTTCAATTAGAGCTTAGGTTCCAATACTCGGACACAAGGTATTGATAAAAAAAGTTAATTACTGTCTACTATTACCGTCTATTCGAATGAAAAATCGAACGAGAATCCAATTGGTACGAAGTCTAGCATGCATCGGAGACTCTACGGAATTTGTCACTTTTGGAGATATCACGGCATGGGACAGCTTTAATCTACAGCTTTGCTATGCGTGGTGCACGTAGAATTCGGATTAATTAATTAGTCAAACTCTTCTGGTATTGTAGCAATTGTTGAACGTGCGGCGGCAATTTCGAGGAGTATTGCGGCTGCTGCGGCGCATTGTAATTCTGTCTTACGGGCTGCTGGGGGTAATTAATGGGTTGGGGGGGACGGTATTGCGGTTGCTGGGGGATGATCGGTTTCTTGTAGTTCGGCTGCTGGGCCCCGTTCCCGTTCGCGAGCGTTACTTGCGGCCGGTACTGAGAGACCTGCGCCTGATTCAAGTACTGAGGCTTGATCGGCTGAGACGGGCCCAACTTCGGAATTGGCTGCGATGGGATATTGACCAGAGGGGGTCGCACGTTTTGGGCCTGCAGCAATTGCTGTATGTGACCCGTTCCTTGGTTCAATTGATTGTGAGCATAATTCTGAGGTTGCCTTTTCTCGCGAAGATGGCCTGGAAATTAATCGTAATTATTTATAGCGTCCTCCAACGTCTTCTCGTGTTCGTAAAATTGTAGTTTATCTAATTTGCTTAACATTTTAATCGATTAATGTCCAACACTGATATACATGTACACTAGTCTTGAGTAATCCTAATGCGTATACGTGTACTAACAATAATTCATAAAAATTTTATTGGACAAGTTCCGAAAGTGGTGACAATTTTTACTAAAACAAGAGAATTGTTCTTTTTGTTTATGATTATTGTTCCAAATTTGTTTTCATCGTTGTTCTCAAGTCGGCATAAGAAATCGAATAATTGTTAGAAGATATTTTCGAATTTGAAAATTGAAAAAGTATCACCTGTAGTAGCACCTTCTGTAGTTAATTAAATGAATATTATAGTAACATATACTTTACCGAAACTAGGATATTGATGGTCTTCTCCCAAAGGATTTCCGGCAGCATAAATAGGCACCACAGCCAACATTAAGATCTAGAATTACATTAGCAACTGGATTAGTAAAAGTATAAATCGTGCGAATGAATAAATTATAAACGAATAGAAAAAACAAGGCTGCGTTTAACTGTTATTAAAGGCTAAGAACAGGATAGAAAAGGAGTGAACAAATGAAAAAGTTCAAGCGATTTCCTCTTCTCGATAGAGCAAAGTGTTACAAAACGTTGAAAGAGCGAGCGCGTCTTAAGGATCCGGTAACATTTCACATATTCTATTTTCCTACATCCGACGATGTAACGTGACCCACTTTAGTTTCATTTCACCGTTCCTCGGCAGCATGATCCTATCATTAATGTAGAATTGTATGTCACGAATGGTCGCACTCGCATCGCGCGAATTTTTAAATACCGTCGTGCCAGCTGAAATCGGCTGCGACCGAGAAAGTCGGAGAATGCAGTTTACCGATTTCTTACGGCGCGCATTAGCTTAGAAACTGAATAGGACGACGCGCTTAGTTCTCGCAAGGCGAAAGGATGAAAGCACTTAATGCACGGCCACCTTTCAAATGCCAATGCGATTTTACATCGCCGATAAGAGACGGCGATTTTCTACGAAATAATGTAGGCCAAAACGATTTCATGCAACTTCCGTCGATCGCGGTCAGTGTACGAGGCCACTCGCTTCATGCGAACTTGAATGTTCGCTATTAATACCTCTTCGCTATCGTGATGTTACCGTCCGATTAATTTTCGGGGCCACGACGAAGATCGGGCCCATTTAGACCCACATCCTTTGACCACAATTTACATTATTGCACGTTTTACACGAAAAATATTGCTAAATAGAGTTATAAATAATCCTAAGTATAATCGATTATATTTTTCTACCTATTATCCCGGAATATATTTATTAACGTCGACGTCACCCCCTTGATTCGAAAGGGACAACATCGTAGATTATTTAAATTCGGTAAGTCTGTTGAATCTGCTTGGAGAATATAAATAATTATAAATACAAAAAGCTTGTAGTAAAAAAGGTA
>CM052151.1:4332730-4395603 GCA_028455555.1 Augochlorella aurata | reverse complement strand
CGTTTTACACGAAAAATATTGCTAAATAGAGTTATAAATAATCCTAAGTATAATCGATTATATTTTTCTACCTATTATCCCGGAATATATTTATTAACGTTGACGTCACCCCCTTGATTCGAAAGGGACAACATCGTAGATTATTTAAATTCGGAAAGTCCGTTGAATCTGCTTGTAGAATATAAATAATTATAAATACAAAAAGCTTGTAGTAAAAAAGGTATAATGAATTAATATTTATATTAAAATTAAAATTATTAGAGTGAACACATTGATAATAAATTTTATAGATTCAACAAAATAATGCAATTTGGGTTACTAGCAGTACGAAGAATCAGTGGTCAGAAGTTTAAGTGAAAAAATCTAGAAAGCGAAATCATGTAACGTATAGCGTTCTGCTTTGTAACCACACATATTTGCTTTCAAGAAAGTGTAAACAAAATTACAGCAAGAACGTATAAAAATGTATGAAGCGAATTACAATAATGCAACTAAATATAAGTTGATCAATGCCCTCAGCATAGTAGTTCTGTCATTCAAATGTACGATAATTACATAACAGAAAAAAATATAAATACAATTATTTTTTTCTGACGATATCACTGTTCTAAATTCCTCTGTCTTCAGAAACATTATTAATAAATTACACTCCTTATTTTGCAGTTACAAGTACAAAAGGATGGACAAATTAAATTCCACTTAAACGATAGTTATCATTAAGACATTATTGTAATTATACTGTATTTATTTGATTTCCTTCATATTTTATTTAACCAATCGTAACACGAAAGACAGAAAACTGGTGAAGAATAATAATATAGACTTTAATATTCTTTATTAAATTATATCTTTTATAAAAATGTTGTATTTAAACAAAATATAAAGGAAATCGAGCACATACAGCATAATTACAATAACTCGCACACTTTTCAAAGAGATTGCAGCGGCTAACCGATTAAAACACACAATTTTCTGTAAACATACGCGATAATATTTAACAAACGAGGATGCTAGGACCGCGACAAATGCACAATAAAGAATAAATAGCCACGTAAAAATTCGATGGAAAGATGCAGTTAAAAATAAAGGTGAGAAAGGTAGAACGGTACTTACAAAGAACTGCATAGCGAAGGTGTAGGTGATTTCAGGATGCTAGCTGGACGAAACTGGCGACTGCGTCGCGACGCACTTCTATATGGACGAGCGTATCTAGGGTAAATGGTCCGGCCAACCACTAACTTTCACGGTTGGTCGATTTCGACTGATCTTTTTTCTTTCGATTGTACAGGTACCCTGTCCAATCGTCACGTAACGCATTCGCCCTGTATGCACGGAATGCAGTGTTTCAGTCTCCGTTACCCAGGAAGTGTTTCGGCTGGTTGTACCAGAAAATCTGGGTCCGCGACAATTCGCCTCGACGTTTCAACCGGCTTAAGAAACCCATTAGAAAATTATTGGTCAACAGGTTTCGGGTCACTCGTTTCAACCCCTTTAACGCTCTCGGTCGATATACCGGATTTTGGTCGATTAACACGTCCATTTCCAGATCCTTATGCAAATTCCAGTCGATTGGTCACTTGCGAATTTTGTACCGGATTTTATTCGATCACTGACCAGGTCGCATGCTTAGCAAATGCTCGATAAAATTTAATTCTATTGATACATTTGGTTACATGCTTGTTCTGGACTAGATCTACATATTAGTTATCGTAAAAGTCGGCTTCGATTATTTATAACGATCCCGTGAAATGGTCCAGGAAATTCTTGCTTTTCTTCTCTCATTCTTTTTTTGATTTTAGTACTTGAATGTATTAATTAATCATATATGTATATATGCAGCATGGACACAACTTTCCGAAAAAAATTAAAAAATAAGAGCTTTTTATTTTCTCTCGCCATTTCAAACATCATTAAAATTTTGAAAAAGCAGTCTAGTTATGGCATAATAGACTGGTCCCTCCGTCTTCTAAAAAAAGATTCAAGCCACACTGAAAAATGATTAAACGATCAAATGTAAGTTTCAAATCCGAAGAAGCATAGAATTATTTTTTAATGAAAGTTTCATGGATTGTACTCCGCGATGCGAGCATGCCCGTATATCTCATTTGGAATTTGCGGTGACCTGCGATAATCTAGACAGTACGAGAAAGTTAGTTGCAACTAAAATATAAAAGACACTTTTTTACGTGTTGCTCTTGACACGCTGCACCAGCTGCACGACGTAATTATACGTTCGCGGTTTACGTGTTTTATATTACCTCTTGCGGTGTATTACGAAATCAATATTATAGCATAGTCTTTTCAGCACCGGGGCTTGCCCGGCTGGAAAAATGCTGTCGCAGCATTTAAAAAACAATTTTTGTTGCCACGTCGTTCGTTTATCAATAACAATAATAATAACAATAATAACAGCGACATGGGTCCATTTGGACCCAGAGCTTAAATATTATTATTTCGCTATATAGTGTCTGTCAATTAATCGACGTTTAATATAGAATACTAGAGTAATAATAATAATAGTAATAATAATAATAATATAGAATAATGTAGAATATCTCAGAAACTATGGTGAACACAATTGACGAATAATATTATAAATAATCCTAACCATGCTGAGTTATATTTTTGTTAACACGGTCCGTCGTTTAATTGTTAATTAAAGTTGTTCGTCGAACTTTCCCAACAAAGACGTTGTTACGCCGCGTCGCGCCGTGTAAAAACCAGAACGACTTTTCCTGAATGCGTCTTATATCAGCAGTCGATTCGAGTTACGTGAAAATTGACTTTTCCTTTAAAAGCGGTGTCCGTGACGGGGAACAGTATTAGTTGTCGACGATCGACCGACGATTTCCTAGATTCTGCTTGGTTTTTACCATAAGCGAAACGAAACTCCGAGCAGCCATGGCCGCCGTTTGAATAAAGTATTAAAGACGCACCTATTCGTATCTTCCCTTTGTTACCTTGAAATAAGGGTGCGGCAGTACAAATAGGAAGCAGCAAGATTTCTCCTCGAATTGCCAATGCATTTACGAATTACTGAGTTAAACAAACAGCTGTTGCATTAGAAACGGCGATGAATTATTCATTCGCGAATTAATTTAGCCGTCGAGTATAATAATTTTCTTATCTTCTGATTTAATTGATATTTCTACAAACAATTCGTTCAACCACTTTCGACATAGATATTTCAAAAATATGTTTTCTATCGCAGAAAATGTCGAACAGTAAATTGAGGGAAAGCGAAAACATTGAACCTAAAAATTTGATTGAAAGTTTAGAAAGCGGTGATTAGACCGCCCTGGCAGGCCTAGTGTTAACGCCAATAAAAACACTAACGCGTCCAGAATAATTAGGTAACGAAATATGTTGGAAAAAATTGCTAAATTAAATCCTAAATGTTCCTCACCACACTCGTTTATATTGTTATCGAACAGGGTCGCCGTTTGAGCATCAATTACCTGAACCTGAGTGAAAGGTAGAACGCAGAACGCGGAACATGAAATTCATCTAATTGTCATCATCGCCCACAAAATTATGAATTTTTCTACGCCTGGGCAGATGTCGCGAGTCGAGTAGTAATTTCACGTGGAAGGAAAGGCACTGGAAATCGCGCTAGAAAATTCGACTGGAACGAAAGCTAGGGAAAGGACGTCTGAATAGAAACTCGATAAGGAAAATCCAGTCTATCGTATCGAAAATCGATATCGGCATAAATATAAATCACGATCCAATGCCTATACGCGGTCGGAACACGTATTTCTAGTCACGTAACGGTACAGGCCGCCCGTTTCAGGAAGCATAAGCGCCGCGGCGCAGCGCCGGTCACTTCCGTATTCCTAACTAGATCGCATTAGTACTTCGAGCGAATTGCACCGTTCCAATCGGGACACTTTAGAGTTCATTCCCGACGAAATGCTCCGATTTTACGCGACCGCGGCCTGTTGATTAATTAATAATCGAGCGCAGTCGACGCCATAACTCAGCCGAAACGTTTAATTAAGCGTAATATAATCGGCCGTTAATTGGCAGATCTCGTGCATTAATTGGACCCGTACAATGTCGGTCGAACGACCATCTTCCGTAGCGTCGTCCAGCGTTTTTAACACGATCGTTCGAGCTTTCGGAACGATTACGATCGTTACGACAATTAACTCGTCGTTACGCGGGAGAAAAGCGTTCTTAGAGGGAAAGTGGATCATGCTGGAAATTGGGCGAATCGTGTGTAACGTACCGCGACCGAGCGCAGTTTCTTTAACGATCCGAGGTCACGCGCGCCATTCAAACGAGCTTATTAATCGCATTCACTAGCGATACTACCTCATTAACCGGGCAGATACTTCGTGTTGCATTGCGGGAAAGGCGCTGTGTGTCATCGACGTTCTTTTTATTGCTATACAGTTACAGTGCGTCGGTCCTCGTTCACCTAATTCGACTTACAAAATCGCGCGGGTAAACTTGACTCACTTCCGCTGTGACACCCTGTTCGCGTAACATCGTCGTTTATTTGAGTTTTCGACGCTGAAAATCGGAGCGCCTCCGAATCAAAGGCATGCTTGTTTCGTTAAAAACGCGTAAATAAAACGATTGTGGAACGGTGTACAAATAATACGTGTATATTATTATTAATACAAGTTTGGAACATCGTAATTTTGCCGACGCTTAAAAAGACAGAAGTAAAATGGCGCTGGTCGCTAAAATAAAAACGTCCGTTTATGCGAATTACCGTGAATGATCCAAGAGACACGAATTGAACGCGTTGAATAATTTGTAATAAACGTTATCCGAAGTATCCTTGTCCGAGACAAAACCAACCGAACGAACCACGCTCCTACAAAAATATTGTCGTAGCATAAAAATCACATTTCTCTTTTCACCAAAAATCAAGCGAAGTTTCACTCAAAGTTTACGAAGTAATATTATTATTAGTTCTATTACTAGACTGCAAATTTCATGCATCCGTGAATAAAATTACTAACATAGAGCGAATATAGAATGTCGATAATACACTGTTCTTAACTTATTAAGATCGTCAAGGTAAGAAACAAACTCCTAACTGATACCGCCCCTTGCGATTGGAGCGAACGCTTTTTATTTTCGCACAGAGATCCGCGGTCTAGTTGTTACCGAGCTATCACATAGTAAATTAGTGGGACGAAATGCTTACTTCTATTAAATTACTTAATATTGCATTCTTGCCGATGTCTCATCGAACACCGACTCCTATCTCCCTCTTATCAAAGCACTCGCTCCGCAACAATGCTCTCCACCTTTCGCTCTCCGCAACAATCAATCCTCCGCTACCGGAAGAACGTACGTAACAATTACAGCGCGAACCGTCGTTTTCAATATTGATTCTCGGTGACTGGGCGAATGCCGCCTTGGCTGGGCTGGCCTTGCTGGTACTGAGGATACTTGACCTCGCTCTGGTACACCTGGTTGTACGCGCTCTGCTGCGCTTGGTACGCGTCCGCCTGATTTTTGTAGACATTCGGCTGGCCCTGGTACGCGTTCCCCTGGTCTTGGTAGGCACCCCCTTGGTTCTGGTAGCTGCCTATTTGATTCTGATAGGGATTCTGCTGGCCTTGGTACGCGACGTTCGGTTGAGCGCTCGCCGGAGCCTGGTAGGCGTTCGCCGGAGCCTGGTAGGCGTTCGCCTGACCTTGATACGCGTTCGGCTGACTATGATACTGAGGCTGCGCGGCGGGAAGAGGCGCGGGAACAGGCGCGGATTCCGGTCTCTGAACGGGCTGGGGCACGTACGGTTTCTCGGGACGCGTGACGCCGATCAGATTCGGCAAAATGGTGTAAGGGATCTGAGCCTGGTATTTCAGCAGCTCCTTCACGTATCCTGGTAGATTGGTAGAGTATTGCAGCTGGGGTTCCGGTGGTGGTCGCTGCGGCTGTCGCTGCTGATGAGAGTACTGCGCTTGCCTCTTCTGTCTGGACCTTGGCGCGTGGCGCTCCGGAGAGCTCGCTACCTGCTGGAAGTGAGCACGGACCGCCTCCAATTGCTCCTTCTGCGCTGCCTCCGCGTTGAACCTTCAATTTTATGATTATGCAATTTATGTTCTTTATTTCCTATTCAATTCAACTGTTCTAGCGAGGTTCGTCGATCCGCAAAGTTAAGAAACTTTGTACAGGAGTGGGGGATGAAACGGAAGTAGGGTAGTGGTCGCTTTTTTCAGCACGGAGCATTTCAGGTAGGTGTGTACGTTGCTTTATATGTGCGTTTATATGCGACCCTAAGTCGCGATAACCTTATTGAAGATAAACGAAATCGAACAGTACTCACCTGAATTGTTCAGGAATTCCGTTGATGTACGGGATTGCTTGCTGGAATTTCAATATTTGTTTAATCTCAGAAGGCAGGTTGGTGGAGTACTGAATCTGTTGCTCGGCTGCTTGGTGCCGCTGGGCCTGTCGCTGGGCCTGTCGCTGGGCCTGTCGCTTCTGCCTTGACGGGATACGCGCCTTTCCACGGGATGGAGGACGTCTCGGTTCCGGAATGTATCGTGGCTGTTCTTCAGCTTGATACTGGGGTTGTTGCGGCTGGTTTGCTTGCGCCGATATTATGTTCTCGTATCTATGATTGTTCCAATTTTTCTGATAGAACGTGTGCAAACTTCTAACTGGACTATGCTATCGCATAGAAATGCGAATGGCAAAATTACCTGAAGGGTTCAGGGATAATGTTTATGTAAGGCAACAGCTTTTGGTAGTGAAGGAGCTGCTTGATTTCCGCTGGCGTGTTTTCGTATGACTGCGCCTGTGGCAACACGGGTTCGTGCGATGATAGTCTTTGCGGTTGTGCTTGTACTTGTGCTGGTTGTTGCGGACGAGGTCGTGCTCGTTGCCGCTGAGGTGCTCGTTGTAAACTGGGCTGCACTTCCGTATATTGCGGTTCCTGTTGCGGTGACGGCCGCACATTCCGCTCGTACGATCGCCAATTCACTCGCAAACCTTTCAAAAATTACGATAATATATATGGAGGCCCAGAGAAGTGACACGATTTTTTATTTTAGATGATAGAGGGACCAGTCTACTAGATCATAACTTAATTTGTTTTTTCAAGTAGAGTCACCGCTCTCTCGGCGCTACCACCGATGCTGAGACACCCTGTATAGTTCTACTTGCATGAATTGTTGACATAGATAATGTTTCGCTTGGATAAATAGCGTAAAATTGTTATGTTCCATGAACATTTACCACTGGGATCATTGTACTCCAACGATTTTGGAGAACTGGAGCCATCGTAGGATCCTTGGATCTGACTATGTCCAACTGAAGCTCCTTGAATATTATAGGCAGGAGGTGCTGGCGCTGGCTGGAGGTATCTATCTGCCCCTGAAGCAGTCGCAGCCTGAAGCTGGAAGTTCGAGTGTCCATCGCTGGCACCTTGGACATTGGAGTGGCCATCGGATGCACCCTGAATAGTAAAGCCTCCAGATGATGGAGCTGCAAAATACGAATTCGATATTTCATCTATCAAATCGAATTTGAAGGGGTGACTTCACCCCTTAAATAAAAATTAATAATCGGTGAAGTACTCCGTAGCTGTTTTAGTACTAGGTCGAAATAATTTACCTTTGTGTCCGCTGTATTCAACTCTTCCTTCATCGTCTACTGATAAACTCTCGGCAGCTCGATTTCCATCGCTGGGCCCTTGTATTCGAAATTGTGCCGCGCAAAAGGGAAGTGCTATTAGCAATAGAAACTGCAAAAGAAAAATTGTTTCAACGAATGCGAATATCAAAAAGGAATATAGAAATTTATCTTTAAATCACAGTCCCATAAAACGTTATTATATCATGGCAATTGCCATTGCAATTCAAAATATTTCTTATATTATTTCTATAAAATTCATTAAACGATCAGATAAGGTATTAACTTCCCAATAATTTTTAAAGTTGGCAGATAGACTTTGTAATTATATTATAATCGCGTTACAAATAATTATAATTCCGTAAGTAGACGTTGGGCTGTTGTGTAGTTTAATAATTAATGAAATAGTCGGGAAATATTAAGTAACGCTTATCTCACGTACTTGTCCGACTACGTAATACTGGATTTTGGTCAGAGTGCATTATCTCATTTGGTAAAACTAGATTCTGAAACGGGTGCAATTATGTGCGCGAATGACCACGTTTCCGTGGAACTGCATCTTGCAAACGGTACGACATAGTTGCCGGAGAAAGTCGTCACTTCGAGTTTACAAATTGATTGGGCTTTGAATTATTGCATACAATTCGCACTAGTGCCTTCCATTTAGTATCTACATGACGGAGAATGATATTCTGAGCTATGACATAATAAATCACATGGATCATCTCGCTTGAATAATATCAGGTAGAGTGTATACGTATAATTCATAGGATGCAATATCCCTTCGCGTAAAGAATTATACATTTAATATATTTTATAATTATATATTTCAATATTTTCTTATCACCTGCATCGATTTTTACAATGCTTTAATTTATTCTATTTCTTGTAGATTGCTTTATCTGTCATCGAAACAGAATGAAATATTTAATCACGCATGAGATATTAGAGAATTTAATCCTACAATAGTTCAAAATACAATATCCTGCCGATCATAGAAAATTAACAGAAAATTGTCACTGTTAAAAATCGTTCAATTAAATTGCAATTAAAAAACTGCTCTTAAATTGAACCGCAATACCTAGCTGTGCATAACAGTTTCTATTCGTTCCGATCAATTTCGCAAGAATACCATTCGAGGAAGAAAATGTTCTAAATTCGGTTCCTTCCCTCCACCGTCAAAATAATTCCATTTGGACCAATCGGGCGGTTTCAGAAGCCTGTCAGCAGGTTTCCGGCAGGCGGAGTGTAAAAAGGCCTTGTTAAGTCCCACCAATCTGAACGCGCGCGTGTAAAAATTGCTCGAGGAGGGATGGCAGCGGGTTCAGCGGCTAAGGAAATGCGAACGCTTTTAATTGGAACCGCGGTTGAAGAAATTGAGCTCGGCGCCGCGTCGGGGGGAACGTGCCACGTCTTCGACCGGCAAAAGCAGTTTCCGTAATCGGGAAAAGGTGACGCGACGGGGTCTTTACCTCCGAACATTCCAGCATCGCGGCAAGAAAAAGGAACGAAACCTATCTGGAAACCGGGACTAAGTTACCGCCGCGGTGCAACTATCTAGCAATTCTAGCACACCGTCGTCGCACGAATTACACGCTCGCTCGCCGGTAGAAAGTGAAATATAAATTAACCCGCAAGACACGCCTGGCTCGATTATAAAAGGAAAAAAGCATACGTACCGAGCTGCGAGCACGACTTGTCCAGATATATCCCCCAGACGACAAACGCGAAAAACAAATTCATCCGCGCACTGGATATTTAATGAAAAAAGTAGCTGCCTTATCAAAATTCTAAGATTGTATGCACTTAAATTTCTCGCAATTCGTTTAACTGCATGCGGTCGATCGAGTTTTCAGCGATTTCCAATGAATATCATTTTAGTAAAGAAATAAAAAATATATTCTCAATCGTTCTTTAATCTTAAGAACAACGTAAAAATCTCAAAGCCATGAAATTCTTATCAATAATAAGTCGAGATAAATCGATGAATTATTGGAGAGTTTCTTTCGCAATAAAGTCTCTTCCGTTTTAGCGAAACTTTTCTAGGATATATTAAACAATAAAATGGAGAGGCAAATAATACAGAATTGTATTTCACCTGATTATTCTGACCAGGATCGATTATACCGTTGTCTTACGGTCTCCTATCTATGATCGTAGCACATATCAATTAGAGATTAGTTCGAGCGTGAACAGAACTATGTTCGTGTCCGAGTTGCTGCATGCATCTGTATCAATGCATTTCTGATTCCTACGTATTGCGAATAAGCAATTGTCTCATCGTCGACAAAGAAATAGTAGTCGAATTTATGTGAACGGTACAACCATGTTCAATTAACTGGGTTAATATCTCTGTATTCTTCTAAACTCTGTGGTTGCAAAGGGGAACACCGCGTGTCACGAGATTTCACTTTCAAGATATTGCCACTTAAAGCTCGGATTACTGTTGTCAAGCTTAAATATATTTCTAGATACTGTTGTGAAGATATTTTTGCGATTAGTAGAATGTTTAAACAATTTTTTGGAATTCTGACGTGCGGCGTTTTTCCTTACAGCCACTGGTATTTCTAATAAATAAAACCGTGATCGTCGTATAATAATATAAATATAATATAATACAATAGATTATAATATATTAATATATAATTATAATATATAATTATTTACATTATATTATAATATATATATATATATATATATATATATATATATATATATTATAATATAATATAAATAATTTCGTAATACCAGCAACTATCGACGACAGTTTCCACCACATTTAAATCCACATTTTCCCTCAGCCAAATACCCCTTACAAATTAATTAATCTGCCAAGCACGTCCGCTAATTATCCGGTATCATTGAAATTCAAAAGCATGCGTAGCGTTTCATGACAAATTAAATCGAACGGAAAATCGATATCCGATCTTTCCACGAATAAATATCACCGCGTACACCGAACAGCATCGCGCTGGATAAAACAATGAAAGAAAATGTCGCACGAGATCGGAACGGATCGTGTAGAGATGTAAATGAAGTCGACGTGGATTGCGAGACGGGAAAAGCGATATATTCTAATAAGATTAGACGAATGCGGAAAGTTTTACTTACGAGCAAATTCATGGCGAGAAAGCAGACTGCTCAATGCGTTCGAGGGTGGAGCGTTTCTGAGGCGGCCGCGCCGTCACCGAAACAATTTTATAGTCGGCCATGTAAAAGGCGCCATTCGGCGACGGGGATGTGACTTCTTGTGCCACCTCCACAGCCCCCATCTTATCGGTTCACCAGCGCGGCGCTGCGGGACAGCTACGATACTGTGAATAATTATAGAATCGACCAGATTTTTTAATCATTTGTAACAGTAGAACGAAAATTGACAAAAATCTTGAAGCGAAACCAAATTTCTTGTCTGAGAATCTGAAAAAATGGAACAGATATATTTATAGTTCGCATACTCTTTCATTTAATATTCCATTATATTATTATATTTAAATAGTATTATTTGTATTGTGCTCTGATATACAATAATGTTACGGAAAGTCAATATTATTAATTATAATAAAAGTTAATACTTGCCTAAAATTAATTTGCCAAGCCAAAAATTCTGGAAGAAAAGTTTCTGTTCGTTAAATTACATTTAATCACAGTTAAATTACAGTTAATCATAATTTCATTGGATCATTAAAAGGAGGCGATTTGTTTACAAAACAAATTATGATATTAAGGTCACTGGAATATTCGACGAAAAATAACACGGCATTAGCTTATGGTTAAATCACGTCAGAAAGTAACCGGTGCAGTGCGAAGTATAACTCAATGGGGTTTTTGTACATCAGTTTCTCCTCGCCTGTTCGAAGCATACGGGGATTGCATCCTCGGAAAATGTTGAAGGTATCACCGAGGAATGCGATTCAGAGATACGTTTCCCAAGAGAATACTATTCAAAGGTTACTGTGCAATGGCTGCGTGCATCAATTAATGCACCTATATGCTTGGAACTTGGGCAATAGCTCAATGGGAATAATAGAAATGTAAACGATGTTGGAAAGCGATCCATAAAAAGGATGGACAAACGAGGAACAGCGAACGATCTGGAACGCTGTAAACTATAATCGCCTAGTGATGCCAAACATTTGCCAAGATATTTCTGAATGAATATCCTGCCAATGTCCCACTTTCGCGATCACTGGGATTATGAAACGACGAATAAAATGATTTATTTTCTTTATACCACGTACTGTATGTGCAACTAATGTCATCGGTGGACTGCGGATGTTTATGCTCGATAAATATGCAAAATGTATATGTCATTTATGCACAAAACAATTTGCAACATATGTACAAAAATATGTAAAATATACGCGATGCTAATATAATTCATTATTTTAGAATTTAGAAATATTGAAAATCGCAGAAAATCCACCCTGTCGCCTTAGTAATAAAATTGAACTGTTCGAACACCTGACACTCAATTATGAGCTGAATATTTTAAATACGTGGTTTCCTGTGGCGTGCATTCAGCATTCTGACACCGGTTATGATACGAGCGCCAGCTAATAGACGACTAATCTAAGTTTTTAGACACAAATATGCAAAACGTATGCAACATGCAAAATAAAAAATGTGGAATAAATTTCTGTTGGGGTCCCATTGGTCTATTTTCTAAAAAAGTATGCGTTCGCCTAAACATCCGCAGTTCGATCATAGCATTGCAATGCTTCTCGTCGAGGAATAATTATGCTCGCCGAATGCGAGTTAGTGTGTCAGACGACGCCGTTTTACCAAAAATATTCGTTTCCTTCGGAAATTCCTTCATAGAAATCGGTCGCAAGAAATTTATGAAATTCTTTTGCATGAAAATATCAATAAAATTCGTCGGAGTCGCAAAATGAAAGTCGATATTTATAAGAAGCAAGTGCGGCAAACGGTTATGCAACATCGCGGCTAACAGGAAACAATTCATCTCCGCGTTAGGGAATATACCGCGAGTTCTCCGCATGATAATGCAATCTCGTTTATACGCAAATAGCCATTTATTGTATATTATAAATAGGCTGGCAGGGAGAGGGTAACAAGAAAGAGAGAGAGAGAGAGAGAGAGAGAGAGAGAGAGAGAGAGAGGGAAAGGAGCTAACGCGTTTCGCAACAGGCAGAACGATCATCACTTTTCTTGGCGAGGAAAGATAATACACCGAGGAAAAGAGATTTTTATCTGCCTACATACCGCACGGTTTCAATGGCAGTTCGGTGAACTCCAAGAAGTCTCGGTGAATTATGCATTTGTGCAAAGGAGCCACGAAGAAACGAAAGTTGCAGCGCGGCGCATAATCCCGATTGCCGAGAGTAACGCGAATCGGTGCAGAACGCGTGAAGGCCAACAGACCAATCTATACGTTCTTCCTTGTTCAGAGTTGCAGAGAAATGTCGCTTCCGTCACTTCCGTCACTTTCGCCAATAAGAGAACTCTGAAAACTTCGATTTCGGTTTTGCCGATTAACGATAGATCAACTTCGCTGGAAAATTTCCAATTCGTTTCAGAAATTCGCCACAGGAACGAGTTCTACTTTCTGTGCTTTAACAAATCCGACAGATTACGCTCCGTCGAATTCCAAGCGCTCGAGTCTTCGTTTCTTTGTAAAAGTCTCGCGGAAAACTGCATCGAGCAGTGACTGCAATAACTAGTCTGCAGATTTTCTGCTTATTAAGATTGAATAAGTCAAATAAAAGAACTGTAAAGACTGTAGAAGTGTTTAACAATAGTTACATTATTCTCAACCTATTACAATTATTAAAAGACAATTTTTATTTTGCATAAATATCCGCCGTCTTAATTACCAATCTTTCCCTTATCGATAATCGATACTCTCCTTATTCGATGCGTTAAATCTATTCTTAACTGCAACTGTTTCTGAATTATGTTAGACATCGTACACGATATTTTATTGACTAATCATCGGATAATCAACCGATGCAATAGAAAGTTTGGTCAGCTGTACGCCGTTGCTAATTGGCTTTATTGTTCGAGAAACGTTAACACTCAATCAAGGAAGAAATGAAGAAATAGTACAAATTGTTGTACGAATTTTAATATGTGTAATTAATGTTAGCAATAAGAACTTTCATTTATCGAACCTCAATAATAGATGTAGCACGAGTATGAAAAATATGCTGCTGCTTTATTCATTTCAACGCTCGTATTGAAAATTAGTAATATATGTATATATATATGTACATGTATAAAAATGTTATCTCTCATTGCAGACGCATTGCACGGAACTAATTGTTACTAGACCGCGGAACTCTGCGCATTCATGGAATTTATATTAATTAATACCCTATAGAAAGCATATCGGCAAAAGTGAATACAATGTCCCTTTCAATTTGACCATACAGTAACTGTTAGTCGATGAAAGAAATGTTACTTTCAGAAAACGACGCACAAATATCGGAAGCCTCATAAAACTTGGCAGTCTCGTTGTTACAAATTGCTTTGTTCGAATTAGCTACAGCGTTTCTCGAACCAACGAGCCGATCTCCGGCAGAATCAAACATTTCCCCGCAGCGTTGCGAATCTGTAGCAGATATATCAGCCTGGCCACCTCGACGCGTTCCTGACACGGTATCATTAACTTTCTCAATGGATATTGCAACAAAGAGCAAATCGATGAAATCTGTTTCTGTGTGCGTTCGGGAACGCGCGATGCCACACGCCGCTTCCCGTTGCAGGGGATCGGGCACGCGTCTTTATTAGAAAGGTGGAAGCCATCTTACTTTCTAACGTGATTTAATAAGAAGAGAGGTCCATTAACCGGGCCGGCTAAACAGCCGGCAATTCGCACGAAATGTTCCTCGGCCGGTTACATTCTAAATGAATTCAGCTCGGAAGCGGCGGTCGACAGATCGATGACCATTTCGTAACCGCAACCGAGTCACTTTTACGCCGGAAGTTCCGCTCGCGCCGCGCCGTTTCCACTCGCTTCGTCTGGCGCGAAAGGAACGGACTCGTGGAAATGGAAAATGATTCTCGCTACACGACGCGTTACAGTAATTTACTTCGTGATATTTCGGTCACGGCGAAGTAGAAAGTGCCGCGGGGAACGTATCGGCGACGCATTTGTTTACCTACGGGGGTGAATATTTTTATTAACAATTGAACGGACGTTCCATCGGAATATTATAATTACTGTAGCGGTGCAGGATACGCGTCGACGTTAAGTAGAGGTTGTCATAAACACCCGCAGTCTAAATAACAGTTATATAGAATTTAATATCTTTTTCTGCTTTGCGTTCGACGGCAATAATGGTGCAAATTGCAACAATAGTTAATACTGTAAATGTAAAGTCGATTGAAATATATAACAAGTATTCGTGCCGGCTTAAAGCTGCAGGGGAGGTAAAGTAAGCTTAAGATAAAGTACGAGATTATGTTGAATAAAAAGATTTGTGATTACAGCTGTCGAAAATATCGAAAAAACGACTTAAACAATCTGTAAAATGATTTGGGCAATTTGGAAAATGATTCCAAGAGTTCTAAATTATTTTAGAAAATATAACATTCTATTGCCAATTCATTGTAACAAAATTCCTATTACGTGCGTAGTACGATTATGTAAACGTACATGGTCTGGCAAAATTGCTAAGCTATCGAAACTCATAAACAAGAAACAATTGTATACGTAATAAATTAAAACAACGGTGCACAGATTTATCAAATAAAAAGGTAACTTGATGTCGAATATATTCAGTTCACCTTCTCCTGTTGCAAAATCTAAAGTCCTCGGTTCGCTCCAGCTTTAGCATATTACACGGCCCAACAAATTCTGCAAATTCATTTTTTTTTTTTATAATGAAACAATTCAATGGGTCACATTTATAAATTTTAATGCTTCCAGCACAAATCTTAAAATGAATTAGACCTCTGTTCAATTTTGACAAAAGTAAGCAATGCAAATATCTTTTTACAGAAAACTACCCTCCAGTATAAAATTCAAAGTATACAGGCATCGTCAAACAATTTCCAAAATTACTAAGCGACATCGCGCGTTCTTGTCCATAAATATCTCGACAAATTTTAAAAGCTAAAAGCTGGAACAGACTTTATAATCCGGAGATACAGATCTTCAAAGATAAAGCAGTACCGCGAGATTCAAAATCAGTAACTCTGCTCCTAAAGCTTCGACCCCAAAGGTCAGAGATCGCGTTAAAACCATCTCGTAACTTCTACGTGAATTCCTAGAACTATACAGTGTTGCTGGACAGTGTTGTCAGTGTATACTCGATGCACTTCCCAATGCAAAACATCCTCAATGCCTCTGATCTTCCTGAACAGGCTTGGTCGTCTCGTACTCAGGTTCGAACTGGTCATCGTTCGCATAGTACACCTTGCTACGGTATTGATAGGTGCCACTGGCATCCGGCGGAAGCGGTTTGGGGATGAAGAGAGTCTTCGGTTTGTAGGTGATGCTGTTGGCGATGACGTCGTAGGGCAGCTGGGCCTGGAACTGCAGCAACTGCCTGATCTCTGGAGGCATGTTCTTGTCGAGGACAAGTGTCGGGGCAGGCGGAGTAGGAATCTTCTCGATCGGGACTTGGACGTACTGGAGCTGCGGCGATTCCTGCTGGTCCTGTTGCTTGTAGTCATCCTTGTAGACTATCCTGCCTTGAAGTCCTCTGCCCGAGTACTCGCGCCTGGTCTTGGGCTGTTCCTGCTGCTCGTAGCTTGGCTGCTCGTAATGCGTCAGTTCGGCGTTTGCGGATTGCTGATCGCGTTGCTGGGGCCCGACGTAGTTCGTGGTGTACAAGAAGGCAGTGGGGTCCGCGTAGGGTCGCTGAGGCTTGAAGTTCTCCAGCAGCAACTGCTTCACGTAGGCTGGTGCTGAGGAAAGCGGCCTGTATTGCAGCTGATTAGGCTCTGGTTGCACTTGCGTCGGAGCCTGATCTTGGAGATACGCTTTCTGCTGATCCCCATCCGGTTGCGTCTCAATTGGAGTCTGAGCTTGCTGATGCACCCTGTAAGGAGTCTGATCCTGTTGGGCGTCTACTCGCGATTGGGGATATGAACTGTACTGGGCCTGAATAGGGGCTGGTTGCGGTTGCGCGTCGACAGATGCCTGAGGATGCGCGTACGTCTTATAATGAACCTGAATTGGGGCCGGTTGGGCATCTATCGGAGTCTGGGGCTGCGGATACGGTCTGTAGTGGACCTGCACAGGGCTAGGTTGTTCCGGTTGAGATTGAGCTTGCGAGTAGCCTTTGTATTGACTCGGATCCGGCTGAGACAGTTGACTCTGCGAATATACTTTCTGTTGATCCGACTGCGACAATTCGGCTTGCTGATACGTTGGCTTGTAGTGCACTTGTTCCAGCTCCTGTTGCACCAACTGGGACTGGGGAGGCCTCTGCACCGACTGCTGGAGTTGCACGTACTCAGTCTGGCCTCGCTGTTTGCGCTGCGAGTTCTCCAGGTGAGCGCGCCATTGGTTCTGCGGAGCGAAGAACTTCCAATCCACCTTCGAACCTGAAACGCAATGCCCTTGTTACTCAAGCCTTGTCGAGTCAGTTCGGAGTAACTCGAAATTGTGGCAGAAATCGCAATTGCAAGTTCGCTCGAAGCGCAGCAGTTTTACATCATCGGAATTGTGAACGCTCGTTATCTTGAGAGGGATTGTATACACTCGTCTTGATATGTAATTGTTTCCTTGAATATCTGGTCTATCCGTCCTCCTAAAGGTGCCACATGTTTTACACGGAAATTTAATTGTATGCACTAACGAAAATATCCTATGCATCCGTGATAATTGCAACGTGTAATGATCACTTACGGTTTCGTTCTTGTCAATCCGTGGCTTTGTCTGTTATTTTTTGCATCAAAAAATACATTTGTATAAAGACAACGTCTATTAAAAAATGGGTTTAAATTTCCTCTTGTTTTCACTTTTTTATAATATGTTATTATTGAAATCGGTGTAAGTCCATTTAAAGCAAACAAATGGTTCATTCTCTTCAACAATTTTAATAATCATTGTTGCATAATAAAATCGAACAGGTTTATAACGTTAAAAACACTAACTTTTGCCAGTATTTCTAAATTCCGTTTTTAAATATCTCGTTGTATTAAAAAATGGCCGAAGCTCAAAAATAACGAGTCGATCGTGAACGTCGGCCGAAGTCCGCATTGCCTAATAGGATCGAAAACACCGCGTATTACGCAAGTAAATGGATGTGCTCCGAAAGGAAAAGACGTCGAACTCACCATTAGGATCATTGTACTTGATTTGCGCCGGTGGTGTCCGGGAAGGCCTGTTCGCCTTCTGTTGCGCGAGCGCCGTTGAAACCAGAGCGACGAGGAGGAGGATCTGCGAACACGTAGATTCGATCGTGAATAAATTATGCAGCCTGGGAACCCCAGATCGACGAGGACGAATGCGATACATGCAGCAGCGACGATGCTGTAACGGTAATAGGATCGGTTCGAAAGCGAAGCCTCTCTATCCGGGACCGTCTCGGCCGTCTTTCTCCGCGAGCCGATAGAAATCCGCGCGGAGGACGTCGCACGCGGAAGAGAATTCGTTCGCGATCGTATCGTTCAATAAAACATTTGACTAGCGTTCCCGTGTTTCCGCCTTTGTCCCGTTACTTTGTACTTGCACAAAGGGGTTACGTTACAGTTACAAATAACGATCCCGACCTCGGTTAGGCTCTGCGACAGGCTCCTAACGTTTCACTTCCTTCCACGGAACCGACATTATCGTAAAATTAAACCCCGCCATATTCGGAAACCATAAAATAGAGCAAATCGTTTCTTAAGTAACGTTTGCAGTGGGAAATCGACTCCGGTCCTATTCGCCTCGGTGGAAAATTAGAAGCGCTCCCATAACTGCTCGGCATCTTGGGAGAATCAAATGCCGGCACGCGAATTATAAATCGACGGATCTCGTCGTGTACGAGTTTTAAATGTTGTGGAGACGTCGGCACCCCGACGGGGTCGTTCAAGGGTTAATCGAAGATGAACGGGACTGAAGTCTCCATTATCATTGAACAATTTATTACCAGGTTTTTAACTGTAAATTGTAAATTCTCAAAAATTGTGAAATCATCGTTGGTAGCGTGCACGTAATTGCAATTGTACTGTGTACGTTTGATCTTCCTTATATTTTGTTTAAATTCGACATTTTTGTAAAATATATACTTTAATATAAAACATGAAAGTATACAGTGGGGAGAAAAATTGAATCAACACTTTTGAAATGGTACAACTTTTTTAAAACTAGTCCAAAGAATTTTCTTAGAAATGTTAAGGGGGCTGGTTCACTATACAATGACCGAAATACTTGTGATAAAAAAGTGGAAAAACGACAGCTTCTTTTAGATTTTATCTTATTCCAAGTAATAGTAAAATTTAAAACAAAGTACCTCAGTCATTGTACAGTAAACTAAGTCATACAGACCAGTTTTCAAAAAATAATGCCATCTTAAAAGTGTTGACTCAATCTTGCTTTCCACAGCATGTCCTTCTAAGCTGTATTCGTCGCGAAGTACTGGCAACATGATTCGCTACGACGAGCAATCGAAGACAGAGTCAAAAACGGTCAAGAATCACTTCTCTCGGATGTCGCAAACTCAACACTTGAACAGGGAGAGGAGTCAATTTCACGAATGCACTCGTCCGCCTCCAATTTGGGCCCTGAACGATACGTCACTCACTAAAAGCCGCGGAGCCCGTGGACCAACGATAAGAGTGCGCCAATTGAGAAATAATGTGGGGACCGACTGGTAGCTCTATGCTTGAAGATCGAATGCACTCACGCGAAGCCGCATGACTGGAGAGGAGACGATGAACGTGGATGCTCGATTCGCGGGTCCGTGCGTGGAAATCGGCCGACAGAGCCGCGGTGGCTCTTCTATATACTCGGAGTTGCCCCCGTGTAATTGGCCAGCCAAGCAGACGGCCGGTGGCTACCTACTTTTAAAGTAATTCTGCCTCCGGTAACGAGCAGCCGCCGCGCCGCGGACCCCGCGCCTCGGGGCCCCCGGGATATTATCGCAGTCGATTGCAAGAAAACATCGCTGGCGCAACACGCCTGCAAACGGTGCAAACCCGATCTAGGAAGCTGCACCAAGGTGTCCGAGGTTACGGGTTTACAGCGTCCGCGAAAGAGGAACGCCGCCGCCTTTCCGCCCCATTGTTTATTAACGAACGTTCGCACGATTAAACGCTTCAACGCTTTGTCTACGGTCGGCCGGAAACGGAAACCAGAAAGTGGACGGTTATCCTCAGTTTTACAGCCCAAAATAATCCAGCGCGATTTAAACCCTCGCTGTGTTATTTTCTTAACGATGATTAAGGCTTTTTGGATCGCAAGATGAAGAAAATTTTTTATTCATCCTGTGCAGATATTTACTAGAATAATTAAAAATTACTGGCGGGAGAGAAGAACTTTATCCCGAGTTAACTCCTTGACGCATCCCTTTTCCAACCCCTTTCCATCGTAATCTTGAATTTAATCGAAGACGAAAAGAAAATTTATATTTATCGAGCATCTATATTTTTTGGTGAAGATATAATTGAGTATGCTTCAAATGATTATTAAAATGTATCTCTTAATGTACAGTGACTCGCATTAATATTCGGACAGCGCGAAATGTTCGAATTCCAGTCCGAGGAAACACGTACGATGAATGAAACAGAAGTAAACCGTAGCATAGCGCGCTTTCATTAGCACAAAATTAAGCCGCCCTGTTACTCAATCGGTCCTTTACAAGTCAAAGAAATCTGGAAGCCAATGAAACCTGTTCCGAGCATCAAATAGCTCAGCTGTGCTCTATTATAACATAACCTAAGTGAAACTGTGTCCTTCTCGCCGGGTTTTCCTTCAGCCTAGAAATCGGAGCGCTTCAATTCATTTATTCGAATTTAGAATCAAAAATACAGCATCACTGGCGAAGCTAGCATCGCGTAAATTACACTCGCGCAAACTTTCGAACTTCGTTTAATTATCCGACTGTCGAACTTCCTTTCTAAACGCTCGGAGCATTTATCTGTGCATCGGAAGAAATTTCAGAAATGCAAGAGCTGATCGCGTTTCTCGTGCGGCGTCCCTGAACTTTCGAATCCGTAAAAACGCAACCGGACGAACAATAAATAACCAGGGGCTTATCTCTGGAAGCATCCTCGTCGTCCAAGAGCGATCGTGGAAGTCGATGGTAATTTATGCTAGCTGTTTCATAGCGAATCGAGCAACCCCCATTGATCCGGCATGAAATTGAAATACGTGCGACAAATTTTCATTGAGTTCGATCATTTTTAATCCCCTAATTAAAACGCGATCATTAATTTAAGCGATCGTAAAATGATACTGACGTTGAAACAATTATTGAAATTGAATACCGTATATAGAGTATATGCCAATATATCTCTCACTATTTGTATATCGCCGAATATTAAATATTTTTGATATCGTGGTCTTTAATATTTCTAATATTTTTAACGTTACGATGTCTTTCTAGCGAAAGTGCAGCCAATGAAGGTTTCTCCGGTCGTCCAATAATTCTCGAAAATGTTATCGTTGCGAAAGAAATGAAAGAATAATTGAGAGCGAGACAATATTAGCTGTACCGTCGAGATTACAGAATATTACAAAAGGGTGCAGCGATCGTTCTAAACATCTAAACGAAATATGAAACCCTCATAAACCAGAGTTTTAAGGGGCAGCCATAGCCTTTTTTATTGCCCGCGAAATCACGGCAATTTTCGAGATTACCGAATTCTTGTTACCATCATTACGACACATACTTCGCCGGAAAAACTTCAGAAGCAGGAAGTTTTTATGGTGCCGGCGTAAAGCATAGAAAAGTGGTGCATAATTTTTACTTTCCGCATCGGCGTCTGTTTAAGTTACTAATTAATTCGTGCGCATTTTTACGGCTAGCCTGCTTTATGTCTTTAAAATGCCGACAAATCGTTGCGTTGTTACGGAGAATGTTGACTAATCATGAGATGGTAATGCGAGAGTGAGTCAACGTTTCAGAAGCTAGCGGAATTGACTTTATATCGCCTAAAATATTTCGAGTTCTGCAATATATTAATCTTTTCAGAAATAATGTGGTACGTGTTAATATCCACGTGTTAAACGATATTGTGCCACGTGATATGTTTAATATAAAAATAGTATTAACTAAACGATAGCATTTAATATTTTGTTTAAAACAGAATCCAACGATTTTTTTAAGGCTCCTTTCGACCACTCATATTTGTAACAAATCGTATCGATTACAACCCCCGAGTCAATGATAATTATTATTTCGAGACGAACTAGATTTAAATCATGTGCAATTTATATTTGTTAAAGAATATCGCACGCAATAACGTCTGTAGAAAGTGCGAAATAAATCGGAGAAACGTGAGCCAGATCACGCTCGATTCGGAGCACCGTCGAACCTGTCAAAAATTGTTCGTTTTAACGAGATTATTTATTTTTACGGACGCAGGCGAATTCAACGCGGTTTCGCGGAACGAAATGGGACTAACAAATAATTCCGCTGCGCGAAATTAATTGGCCACCTGAGTCATGTAAGCCCGCGTAAACTGATCCGGTAAAAACACGAAAACGCCGACAAGAAAAGTTCCTCGATGATATTCGAAAGGCGCGATGAGAAAAAAGGATACGTTCTGCGGAAACAGACGGAGAAAGTACATCGCGAGGAAGAACTCTGTTTCCGCGGGATCGTTTAAAATTGGTACGTGCATCTAATCGGATCGACGATGTTGAACATGAGCCATTTTCACTCGATCCAATCCACCACGTGTTCCGTTTTTCTAGAAATAATGAAATAACGACACGACAATGTAAATCGAGTATAATGTGCTCCTGTTGCTCAATTACCCATAAACACTATAAAATGTCAACATAAAACATCTACGAGATCGCTTTCGATTTTTGAATCAACATAAATACATACCATATATCATAGATACATATAATTATTTCTATGCCCGTGATCATTTTGTCGATAACATTATTCGTAAAAATTTTTTAAATAACATATTATTTTATTTTAGAATTATTTGAAATAATTACTCGAGAAATATAATAATTATCAATTCTGAGTCTAATAACGAAATCAAGTGTTCAGACAGTCTAAAGAACGTCGAAAATGTGCACAAAATTTGCTAAAAAATTGGTATATCGATGATCGGTACTTCTAATGCCCGTTTTTCAAAACGACCAAAGCCTGTTAATTAGATTTATCTCTCCGAACGTACACTATCCATCAAAACCGCGAATACGTTCGACCGTGAGGCGGTCTTTTCTTTGCACATGATTGGGTACAATTACTTCCTCGCAATTAAACGTTCCGCTGGATTGTATCTGCGCCGGAAGTAGAGTTTTCAGTCGACGTAGGAATCCGACACGTTAAACGGTTGATTGAAAAACGACGAAACAACATCACATGGGAAGGCGCGTTCGACGGTATTGAAAAGTAAAAGTAACCAGCTGACTCACGTTGCGCGAGGAAACGAGAACAGAAGATAGGCAGGTAACGACTAGCCGGTGAGAGGAATGTTAATTGTAATAATTAGAAAAATGAAAAACTATCGCAACATCGATTCGTGGCGAACGTGCGCCGGACGAGATGGAATGAACCCTTCGTAAAAATTGAATGAAAAATTATACGTCCATAACACGATAATCCTAGGAAAGTATACGGTGATAATTAACACAAGAAGGATTTGTAATTCTATCGAAACAATCTCGATGTTGCTGACACTTGCGCAAATCATGGAATAAGAAGAATCGTAAAACTCTGGGTATACGTCGTTAAGTAGCGCCGTTACAATAAAAACGTTCTCCACGAAAAATAGCATATGTAGAACTCGAGCAAGTAATAATAGAATAATTACAATTAACGACATGACGTCGAATCGGCGATGTCGAAATTTCTTCTTGCCAACACCAACCCGGAACCGCTGAAAATACTTTACAAAGCCTGGTTCTTGCTAATGGTGGGTTACTATTCGAGTTAATTATACCCGCGCTACGTGAAATCTTGGAAATAGGTTTGTCTGATTTGATATAGAAGATCGTTAGGAAACTATGTTATAAGATTCGCTAAAAGATTTGTTGAAGGGATGCTGACGTTAACGCGAAATGCTTCTCCGTGTAAGCGCATTAATTGATAGCTGCCGCAATCCTCGGGTTCGCACAGCTAGATACGATATTATTGAGTTTCCGTGTTCACGCAAGGAATAATAATGGCATAATTTTTAAACGAACGATCCGATCAGATCGTTGAACGGAGTAATGCCTGGGAAAGTGTGGGCTCTTGTAAAAAAGTCTCAATTAGTCAGCGTCTAACGCATAAAATCATTATACGCAAACAATTCGATTTTATCGTTCAGATCAGAGCATTGATTTCTTCTTTCATATTGACGCTGTCGAATAGTTATCATCATTTCATTGTAGACCGCAGATGCAACGCATTGTGCAATTAATTTTTTAACGCTTGGATAAACTCTGTTCATTTTTTAATCTAACGATCTGTTCACGAATGTGTTTTAAAATTATACCGATAATTGAAATGTAAATGAATAAACAAATTGGATGGATTACAACAATACAGTGGCAATAAGTGCGATGTACTTTTAAACAATTAATTAAAACAGCGACGTTATTTCAGATAGAATATATAAGTTAAATAAAAGAAATTCTTAAAAATAGAATTTTTTTTAGAAAAACTCGGGTAATAGACTTATTAGATAACAAAGCGACTGTTCACGAGTTTACATGAATACACCACTTCGACCCCTAAGTTCTCTGACTTATCGACTTAGTAATCGATGACTGATTATAGCGTCCTCTCCTCATGGACAACAGTCGGTTGAAGAACTACTCACTATGGTAGGATTAGAAGGTAAAGAGAATGTGTGGGTATAAATGCAACTTGCCATGGTTGAATTATACTTAAGCTTCGTTTCAACAATTGCGACATTTGTTAGAAAACCATTTGCTCTATACTGCGGTCACTCGAGTTTGATAGATGAAAAATTTCGATTTAAAAATTCAATTCTCCACCCTTCTATTTAAAAAAAGACATTTCTTATTGCAAAATAAATTTGCAGAATAAACAGCCTGACGAATATAAAGCTAAGAGTAGAAATATGCAAAATCATATCTTTGATTAAGTATTACAGATTAGAGATTACGTGAAAGTGAAGAAATAAAACACCCTTCGGGGGATTCTATACAGTGCCATTCTATTCGCCAAAGTATGGAAATTATAATTAATTTCTCTGAAATACGACCTTTCTAATTTATTGTGATTTCAGAGGGACTAGTTATATATCAGACATTGCCATACTATTTTTTAGAGCTTTATACTCATTACGTAAAATCCGGATATTCTTCCGGAAGTAGGTGAGGATAGACGCGATTTGCACAGTTACGCATTCGTGTCCGTAAATGAGACTTTTTTAAGTCGGATGTAAAACAAACATTCTCTCCTCCTACGTAATATAACGTGTTCGTTTCGCGAGATAATTAGTTACGTCAAATTAAATGAAATTGTTCTGCGAGTTCTCGAGCGTTGAACATAGCACGCGAACATTGAAAGCAATGCCAAGAATGACAATCGAGTGCAAGTAAAGTAGAATGTGACGCGAACGGTATCAAAGAACCAATGTACAACGAGAATAATAAAGTATTGGGTTCCTGTATCATTTTATCAGAGTTGTCAAGGTCGTCGATATTTGTTTACAATAGCAATACATATTTCTATCACTATACCGCGACAGCTAAGATCAAGACAAATTCAATTATTTGTAATACCATGACCTTCAGATGACCGTGAGTACGAATAAATTAAACTTGAAACATTTAGAAATGAACACGAATAAATATTTAATATTTAATAAAAATCGTGAGGTCGTGTTATTATAGGTCATTGGATTTCTCTTGACCTTATATAATCTAATCAAGCTATCATTATACATATAATAACAGAAATATATAATCCTATTTAAAAAAATCGATGGCTTTGAAATCCAGATGCTAATTTGATGCACAAGGTATGCATATTAGGGTAAAAATTGATTTTTGAATCTGGATAAAGAGTACCGTCAATCGCGCATGGGTGACATGACAGTGAACACGTTGAACAAAATGAAATATTCTACGAGCCGCGTAGCTCGTGAACAACATAATGAAAGACACTTCGGGAGTGCAAGTTACCGGGATGAAAGTTGAATGGTAGTCGATAGGCGTGGTTGAAGATCGGAGTGCAATCTGCGTTATTCTGCAGCCGGGGCGCGCGGGCGGCCATCAAGGCCTCTTCAGGTCAACGCGATCCAGTCTGCCGTATAAAACGCCCCTCTCGACGATCCTTCGAGCACTGTTGTACTTCTCGTCGCCCAGTTGTCGTTATTTCCCTATTATGGGCGCCATGATCGTAAGTACAAGCTTTCGCCGTCAATATTAATTTCATTTCTGTCAAATTCACACCGCTTAACGACTCGAGAATTTCCGAATTCGGTACTGTCGCAATTTACGAAACAATTTCGGAATTGTTTAAACAATTCAGGTGTTCCTATTCTGCACCGTGGCGCTGGCACTGTGTCAACCATCGAATGGTCAGTACCAGCCGCCCCAGCAGGCTGCAATTTTGAGCGATGCGAGATATTTGGCTGGTGACGGGACATTCGGAGCCGCGTATTCCCAAGAAGATGGCGTCGAGTTCAAAGAGGAAAGCGACGTCTATGGAAACCGGCGTGGGTCTTATTCTTACGTCGATCCAACCGGGCAAAGGCGTACGGTGTCGTACACAGCTGGGAAAAATGGCTTCCAGGTATGCGAGAATGTAATTTGAATAATTAATTAATTATTAACACCGTCGTCGTTTCTCATATTCCGTTGATGCGTAGAAAATGAATTTGCATACGGTGCATTGAGAAATCGTATACAATTGTTGCCGGCAAATATGTAGAAACTAATTTCCATAGTTTCAATTGCTGAAGTTACGCTAACGCTTCCGTTACCACATACTGTTCGAATATTCATAGCTAGTTTACGATTATTATTTTCTGTGAGCTAATACTGTAATTTCATTTGATTTTTGCTGCCTGTAATTTGCTATTCGATTCACCCCCAAGGTAGTATGAAATATCAAAGGGTCATTGATAATATAGAACATTGTGACTATTATAATACAGAATATTATAACCCTTTTTAAGCGACCCAACTGATTTTTGGCATTCTCATTTCAAGTAAACGTTTAAAAAATTGTCGACGAATAATTTTACAGGCGACCGGTGACGGTATTCCTGTTCCACCCCCGCAAGTGCCGCCTCAACCAGAATACGTGCCGTTGCCACAATACAACCCGCCAGATTATCAACCTCCAATCCACGGTCCACCTGCCCAGCAACCTTATCAACGTCCGAGTGCACCGGTGTACGAACCGCAACCGCAACCTCCACCTGTGTATCAACCGGAGCCCCAGTATCCATACAGGCCTCGACCACCACCCCCACCACCTCCGGAAATTGAGTCTATACCTTCGTACAACCCCCGATCACAGTATCAACCCCCGCCCAGGCCGCTACCGCAATACAACGAGATCACCACGCCATCCCCCCGAAGATTCTATCCACCTGGGAAGCTGAGCTTCAACAGGACACCTGACGGCTACTCCTACACCTTCAGTAAAAGTTAAATTTCCGTATCCGAGAACAGCGCGCGGTGTGAGGATCGCGCGTAGATCAAGGAAAAGTTGTGAGTACGATACTGTCGAGGGAACGACAGTCGTGAGAATGACAGATGAGAGATTAGAAGCTACGTTATCCTCTCTATAACTGGCAGGAGGATGTGTATCGTAAATGGCAAAATTTTATTTGTAATTTTTCGAACCTTGCATTCTTCTTTATGGAACTTCTACCGTTGTGTTCGTCCCGTTTTGCCGATTAAAATAACATTAAACATGATATGGCTACGATCACAATTGCTTGTGTAACAGGTAATTAAGATTGCAGACTTCAACTTATTACACAAGTAATTAAAATCGTAATTGTAACGTGCTTGATGTTACTTCGACCCCTTGAGCGACTAAACCGTGACAGCCTCTGGCTTGCGTAACACACAGACGTTGCTCAGTAACATTTATACCTATTTCTCCACTTTCCATTAAATAAAAAATTATTATTTATGCTCCATAATAATCGAACAAACGAATCCTTCTGTAGAATCTCTACCATAACTGGAACTCGCAGACCAGAAGTTGCGCCAATTGCGGAGAGAATATCGTAGTGTGAAATTGAATAATTTTTTACGAAGACCAGAGAACAATTTTGTCAATTATTTTCTGGTTGCTTTGGACACGTCTCGGATAGTTTTTATTTATTGCCCCATTGTTGCTCCGTTGAATTACGTAACACTTTGTAGGTTGATTTTTAAATTGCCATCCACTAGGGATTGTTCAACAAACTTATTCGATTCCAATTTCTCTCGTTTTTTGTTTCCTTAAGACGTAATTTAACGAGACATATATTTAACTTATGACATATGTAGGAGTATAATTGCAAGTAATTATTGTACATCCAAGCCTCATATACTACCTTAGGTAATAGTGTAAATTGCAACTGCGATATGTCTAATCATGGAAACTTAATATAGTTAATTTATACGCTGGACATATTATTATATAGAAGCACAATTCGAGGCGTTTCTCGTATTCATAAATTATACGCGCGGAAACTATCGAACACGTTGACTCGAACGGGGAGCGATCATGTATTCGTAATTAGGAGATTGTGGGTAACTAGAGCCTTGTCCATGATCTTACCTCTACCGCGAGGCTTTCCGCTATGAACGGGTAAAACTTCCTGCATAAAGGCTGCATACGTTTTGCATAAATTTCCAAGGGAACGCAACGAATAAATTAGCTGGTTAGTCTCAATTAAAATCGTCTTTTACATTCTTACTTTCACTGACGCCGTGCACCGAGTCACATAAATGTTCGCATCACTGCGATCACTTATATCCGAGGGAAAGTTTTGTCATAGTGATTCAAACTTTATCCCTATCATGCCCTTGTTGTACAAAGGTGAGATTTTTATTGTACTAAAAATTAGCTCTCAACGACGATCTCGAAAACAATTCTCTTCTTTGATATTTCACGCGACGACAATTATATTATTTTGTAAGTGGCGCGATTGGAAATATGCAAAAAGGATTTCGCACGAAGCAGAAACCATTTATAAACTGTTTAAATATTCTTCTGTATAAAGTATAAAAAAGTGGTCTTGAAAAATGGAACATTTGAGAATAAATTCGAAAATGTCGATCAACATGTTTATGTGTATGTAATTGAGAAGAAGGCATGAAAATGCTGGCGAATAAATCATTCGATATCTGTCGAACACGGATCGATGGGATTTTCTAGCACGCATTGCTCGGCCAACGCCCCACAGTTTGCATAGCAATTTCCTTTTCAAATGCGAGCACAATCCCGCGCACTTCGGGGTCACTTTACTTTCATCGAGCAACCTTTGACGTTCCCTACAGTATCGCAATAAACTTATGGGAAACTCACGACTCACGGAGGAAGATGCATTATATGTTACACCATCGGGCGTATCCATGCGGACTATTAAATGTCACGTGAGCAAATCATTCTCCTTGCCCTTGTCCTTTCCCCTTTTTCCTTCCACTTTCCAACTTATACCATTTCCAATACTTTTACACTATTTCCAATCTACCAAAGCTGTTGAAACAAGAATTATGTTAACAAGCGCCTAAACGCGAGATTCGCAATTTCCCATTAGGATTTAGCGTTTCCCTCGACCCGGTGCTTAAGTCAAGGCGTTAAAGATAGATCAGACCGCGGCTTTCGAACGACACAAGTCCCATTGTGTCACTGATTTCATGTAACACGTTCCTGGCGACGTCGTTTTGGCACGAACGAAAGGAGAGCGCTAGACAAAGGGACGATTATCTCATTATCTTGGCTCGCGAATAATACCCGTGCAACCGAACAGCGGGGAAAAATGCAGTTTGGCCGGCCGTCCATTTACTGGTACCCGTACCTGCACCCTGCAAACCCGTAAATCCGTAGGCCTGTACTCGTGCCCGGCACATACCAGTATTACGGGCGCGGCAAGGCAAACCAGCCATATCGGAGCAGGAACTCGATAACCTTAAAGGTGGGCCGAAAGAAATGCATACCGTAACGTTTCGCATCATGTCGCTGTCGTTTAAGAAAGTCGATCGGGGATTTAATTTACAGCCAACCGGGCGCAGCACCGGATGCAACGCGGCTACAGTAGTTGCATACTTGTCGAGCCACTGTTCCTCACCCGTGTTACGCACGGTCCTTGGCTCACATTTCGTCAGAATCCGTCGTGGCTGCTAATCGTATCAGTTCGATAATAGCAATACCGCTAATAGTTACAGTTCTATTTAGAAGCACGTTTCTCGTTATTATCATGGCTGAGAACGAATTAACAAACGTGAAAAGTTACACACAACGTCTGCACGAGCTTCAAAATTGTACATTGCATGTACCTTCGCATTCAGATTTTGTCGAATAATCATTCTTCAACATTTTTAGTGAATAAAAAATTTCAACTCGTTTGCTTGAATTTTTAAATAATTAGTTCAGAGAATTCGATGAAATATTAGAGTTGTGCGATAATAATCGCGTTTTTTATACTTGAACTTTGTAGTAATATATATATATTTTTTTAGACCATGTTCTCAGCTTAATTTTCAGCTGCTTTGCAATCTCTACACGATTGGTGTTGATTCACCATACAATCGTGTTCGAAAGTCGCTTAGATATTTTTACATTTGTAACTTATTGTACAAAGAGTTTAGCGAGACTCACTTTTTCAGTGGTGTTTTATTTATAAAGGTACATGGGTATACATTTCATTTTATGATTATGGCAGTAATAACTGACTCTGAGTAGCTGCGTGTGACATCAACAGTATAAAAGTAGTCTGAACAGCTGCTATTCGAGGCAGTGGCGTTGACCATTCACTCCTCACAACAAAACAGACGTAGAAAAAAATGGAAGAAAGAACATTAAGGACAAACTTCTCGTCTCGCGTATACTCTAAACTTATGATATCTAAAACACTTTTTTTCCTTTTATGCTAATGTGCCTCCTTAACACGTTTTATTTGAAATGATCGAAGCGAAGAAGTCGGACAAGTCCCGGAGAAAAGGCACTATACGTCTATTAAATATAGTATTCGACTCTCGATCGTACAAAGTACTACGATACAGATCATTATGTTTCGCATCTTCGCGTTCACGTTTCCAGCGTAGCAAAAATTCTCCTCGAACCGAGTCAAAGAAAAATTCCAGATCGCTGATAGCGCTCTATCGCTTAATTATAAATTTCGATCCCACATCGCGCCGGTCAGAAACTTTTACGAATCCGATGAATTTTAACGCGTCCAGTTTCTAACGCTGCTTCCTGGTGAGAAGAAGCAGTTTAGATCGGCCGCAAATCAAGCCTAATTGCACCTCCGTGTCGGATAAAATTTCAATGCATCCTCGCGTTGAACTATCGTCCATTCACGATCGGAACCAATAGATGAACGTTGCAAGTCGTTAGTTACAAAGTGAAAATCAGCGTGCGCAAGATCATGCGGCATTCGCGGTATAGTCTACAGACACGTTTTACAGTTTGATAGTTCTATCAACGTTTTACGTTCACGAGTGCAGGTAGTGCTATTGCTTCTTTCGTGCTTGTACAGCTCAACGATTTTCGACTCTTCGATAACTGAATTGATCGGCGAACCTTCGAGAGCCTTTGCACCTTGCATCCGATATTGATATTCTGTCGAAACGTATTCGCTACGTTTTAATATAAAATTCATGTGTACGTTCACGATCCGGTTGAAGTAGGGTTTGTTACTCTACGTTATTTCGAATTATGTCATCGTGAAGTTTCAAGTAAAAACTATATTCGAAGCCTGGTACAACGTCGGCACATTCTGCAGGTTTTGAAGATCGACAGTTTCCCAAAATTCCGGTTGTCGAATCGTCTCGAGCAAAATTTCCGTTTGCGAATTTAATGACAAATTACATCTCTGCTCAGCAAATTTCACGTTACAACTGAAATCACGATTCGAAGTCCGTATGCTGATCAGCGTACAAGCCTCGAGATGCAAGCTTTTGCTCGGTGTTCCGAGTTATTCTAAATACGTACAACTACGCAAAGAGTTCTCGTAATTCCGTAAGACAGGCCGGCATTTTCATCTTGTTCTCTTCTCGTTTGTTTCGTCGCTGCGCTAATTAAAACGCTCCAAACAACACACTACCCTCTATGCACGAGCGCTCGAACGTTTTTCATTTCTTTCAAAAGTTACATGCAAAGTTTCCCTCTTTTTTCATTCCTTTTTCCTTCGCCCCTTCATTTTTTCCTTGTAACAATCGCAACTATTGTCGATTAAATTCTATATTGCACTAGCTATAATTATATAAAATATATATCTAACGGTAGGCTTAGCTTTTTTTTCTTTTGAAGTATACCCTTTTAGGCACAGTTATTCCGGAATTAGTTTGGATTCGAACGGAAGCCGGAAGTAGGTGGTATGTGACGAAGCAGGAGGCACGGCAGTTCTGTTAACAGTCAGTTTCGTACCGACTATCTCGTGATTCTATTTTAAAGACAAAAGGAAGCGCCGTAGAAGCGAGTTCTATGAAGTCACTGGAAGAAACAGTTTGTTCGCAATGCAGGGGGTCTGTCGTCAGACGCTTGACAAACGAAGAATCATCATCATCATTCGGCAATACTCTGCACTCTATCGTTTTCCCGTTCAAACAAAGACAGCGTCTATATGTACAATTATTGTCGCCTAAAATTTTGATTAACATCCGACGAAAACAAGAGTCCCTCCCATCGCGTCCCTCTACGAATTCTATTCGTCGTCGTCGTCGTCGGTCGAATCTACGACAACGAGAGAAAGAAAAGTCCGAGAATGATTAGAATCATTGCATCATTTGCTCACTTTGAAACACAGAAATCAGTTTTCATTCGAAACGTTCCTCCTCCGTTACCCAGAAGGTAAACGCGTGCGTTATACGTCGAGTACAAACAGAATCTTACTCATCCCTGGTTAAGTACATACGGATACTTCAGGTACCAAGAACAATAGTAACAATAAACAAGACTCCGAGTACTGTAACTAAAAAACAGTTGATTCAAAGAAAAAAAGGAAAACAAACGATTGAATTGCCCTAAATTGCTTCGGAAATATAAACATTTGCGCTGCATGCATCGGTAATATTTTTCAACACTTACACTATACCACAGTAAAAACTACACGTTTGGTACTATAAATTGATAATGCGGCTAATAATATGTTGCCTCTAAAAGAAACGATCGAGCATCGCTCACAAAAAGTTAAGCATACAAAAAAACAAGGAAAAAATCACATGATCGAAATATACTCTTAACTTTAATACGCTTTATATGCAGCTGGTATAATCATCCAATGATAAATGATTTTAACAATATAAAATATTCGTATACTTCTATTTTTAAACGAACATCTTATTGGAATAGCATTTTTCAGTAAATCATTTCCTACAAACGCAATAATCGCTTTAGCATGTTCAAGAAACAAGAAAACTACTTCGACAGTAAATTCTCCAGACCTTGGTATGCAAGTATTTTTTTAAAACAAATGAAAGGAGTAGAAGAAGAAGAAGAAGAAGAAGAAGAAAATACGATAGCATTGAGAACAAACCTGTACATCGAATAGCGGATACTGCTAATGATTAAAAATGGCGGGAAGCTAGCTATGTAGGAACGTATACTATTAAGTATAATCACATTTAAATACTGACGCAATAGTGAAGTTCCTTGGCGTACAATCAATATCGCGTCAATACCTAAATATTTTACGAATAACGTATGTCTTAATTCATATACATATATGCGGGACACACAGTAGTACATCTACGAATAGTCGAGTTCCTTAGTTTTCCTGATATGTTGCATAATGCGAAAAATATTGTTCTCTGTTCCACTCTAACGGCGATGGCAAGTATATTATTGGTTCACTGACAACGGGCACGAGGTTTCGACACCGAGGCAACGGAAAAATTCTTCGTCGACAACTTCCGCAGGACTGACCCCCTCGCTCCCACCGATGTTTGTACAACGAACATACTACTGTGCATCTCTCCTTAATAAATCAGTACATATTCATTACAATCACAATATGCATGACATCCTATGCAAAAAGTTCTGGTCGAAATGGAGTGGAGAACTTGTACTATGGTAAGACACGAATCGATGGTACATATTGACAGGGGGGATAATTCTAGCTGCATAATCCCGATGGATCAACGAGCCCGCGCGCAATCAGCTCCGCCGTTGCTGGATCGCCGGCTTGTTTGCCGCTCGAGTGCTGCGGAGGAGTCTGTTGTGCATGAGGCTCGAAATGGGAGCGAACATGGAACATAAATTCAGCCTTATCCGTGAAATCTGTACGACACATCAAACAGAAATGCCTTTCCGAGGCGTACGGTTGCGGCGGCGCCGCGGATCCTGGGAAATACGGCGCCGCGTGTTGCGGTGGGGCCGACGCTTCCAAATGAGACCTTATAACAGAAAAAGAGGACAATTGGCAATGGTTTGCGATCAACCAGTCGAGAAAATCATGCCGTACGATCTTCGAATCCTCGGAACAAATGAAAATTACCGGGCGTGCTGCATCCATTCTTCCCTTGTAGCCAATGCTCGACCACAAAGTTCGCACGCCCAACTGACCGGCTCCTCTTTCAGCTTGTGTATAGTGTCTGGGCGAGATTGTTGCTGCTGCTGTTGCTGCTGCTGCTGCTGAGCCTGCTGTTGTTGCTGTTGCTGCTGCTGAGCTTGTTGCTGTTGCTGATCGGTATTCGGAACGGTCGGCGTGGAAAGCGGCGCCACCCCCGGTCTATGTCTCAGCTTGTTCATGTGAATAACTAGCTTATCTCTACGCGCGAACGCTTTTCCTGCAACCGATAAAAATCATCGTTTAGATAGAGCTCGAACACCGTCCTCGGAAATTGGTATAAAGCGCAACGGCAGCGTGCAAGATACTCACCGCAAACTTCACAGGAGTACGGCTTCTCCCCGGTATGGATACGCATGTGTATAACGAGTTTGTCCTTGCGGGCTAGGCCTTTGCCGCAAACTGTGCAAGCGAACGCTTTTGTCGCGGGCTCGCCGGTATTGGTAGCTTTCGACGCAAATCCCGGACGAGAAGGTACATTGTTTGTCGTTCTTAACGGCTGATTTACAGTCGGAGCTCTGCTCCCGAACTGCTGATCCATCGCACCGGGGAACGGGGCCATCACTCCGCCAGGGCGCATCGCTGCAGAGTAATCTGGGGACCTATTTAAAGTTCATACGATTGTAATACCGTTGCTGGCATTGTACGAGTTTGAATAAGTTCGAGGAGGTCGCGGTTGATTACTCACCAGGTTCCGATCGAACGGAGCACCCGCACACCGTCGTCGTAGCCAAGGCCGTCGTCCGGCAACGTGAACGTAGGATTTGGAGTCTGGGGTGTTGCAGGCGGGCCGGGTCCTGCGAGTCTCGCCTGTGCAGCTTGTTGTGCCATGTGCTGTTGCACAGCAGCATGGGCCACCGCGTGCGCCTCTACGTAAGCGGATCGCTGCTGTTGCTGCTGGCTACCATTAGACATCTTGTCTTTGTCCGCGCCCTATTAATCGTTTATTTGCTCTTATATCGCATCAGCTACACCGACGCGCGAGTTACGCCGCACAGAGTACAGAGCGTACAGATCGTACAGAGCGTACAAAGTGTACAAAGTGTACAGAGCAACTCGGCGATCCCTCGTCGAGGCGCATCGTCAGAATCGTACTCTACGTCGTCGGCTAGACAACCTAATAATTTCTACCCTCGTTATCTTCCTTAAAAGTTTATCGAGCGAATAGCGAAACGAGACCACTGCGAAGATGTTCCTACGCCGTGTAACCAAGTACCATGAACGAGGAATAGGGTAAGAAGGTGAACGAGTCGGGTGAAGTTTAATCGAAAGGAACTCTCGAGAAAAACTTGTAAGCTTTGCAACGACGTTCGTCGATGAAGTTACACGTGGTGATTGCCGTTCCGACCTCGAGTGGCTTCCAAAGAGCTGCAATTAGCATTTATCTGTAACCGGGGGACACGCGAGTCACGGTTAAGGAGATACCACGTTTTACGTGCCGTATCTGAAACGACGAGATTCGAATGTCAATAAACTCCGCCCACGATCGAAAATAATAAGTTTACGATCGTCGAACGGAACGTTCGGTCTCGGAGATAACGCGGTCGGAGCGTCCAACAGGAATCTAGCGATTCGCCGGGAGTTTTTCAAACGCGAACGAAATTATATTTGCGGCACGATCGAGAGGAACGAAAATAACAGTCGAGGAACAATAGTAAGAGTGTGCGCCGCGTGCACACCCCGTTGTAATGCATCGCCGCTGCTACAAAATCGAACGCGGCCTATACCGGCGAACAATATTTCGCGATATTTCTATCAACTCGCGCACAAAAGCGTAACGGCTTCGGAGCCAATATGGGAAAACGATTAATCACGGGGACAGAGGCGAGCGGAGCGCGCACGAAGGCGCATTCTGTGCCAAATATCTGTTAACGATAATCGATATTTAGTAGAAACAGAGTATCACAGGCTCGCACTCCACACAAAATTGTGCCCGCTTTTCGAGGCTCGCCGCGAGAGCTGCCAAAACTGGACCGGCAAGCGACCGGTGCAACGATCGTTCGTTCAACGAGATCGACGACGATTTCTGTTTAGACGCATGGAGTCTGGACTAGTCGATCGGAAAATCAGAGGAACGCTTCAACAGCAAACGACGGAAACAAACGATAAATTATTGGTCCACGTGACGATCGTTCCCGAAGGCGGCGCGTCGGGAGAGCATCGAGAATCGTCGCATCACCGGAAAACATCACAGGAGCCTGCATATCCCCGGAGACGACGTCGAATACATAAAAGACAAGAACTTTCGAAGCAGCCGAAAAGATCTTTCGAAGCAGGCTCCTCCGTCAAGGTCCGCCGGGAGAGAACGATGACCGAAAAGAGAGACAAAGGGAGACAGACGCGGAGAGGCAGGCAACGGGAGAGCGAGAGCTAGAGACAGAGAGAAAGAGAGAGAGAGACAGAGACGGGGAGAGAGACGGGTCGAGGGGAAGAGACGGGAAGAAGGGTCGGGTGGAGGAAGAGAGACAGAAGGAGCTCGGCTTACAAAGCCAGACACGATCGTTCCCACAAAAGACGGGAAAAGTTATCGGGGCTATCTTCGCGCTCACATACCTACAGTTCGACGGGATGCAGACGAAGAAGAAAAACGTAACCTCCGATCAATGGGGACGGTCGGACGTCCTGGAGGAACGCGATATCACTGGGGATGTCACAAGCGATTGTACAGCACGTCACTTTGTCCTGGTTCCCATGCCGGTGGTGGTCGCCGAACTGGGTGAAAAAAATCGGGACTACGAGGGTCTGGCTCGTCTGGCTGGTCTCCGGCTGGCTCGCGATGCACACCAGGATCACCGATCGGTAGTCGGCTAGACTCGAACCGGCCTTCCGAGAGAGGATTATCGGTCGGCACGCGCGTTCTTTCTTTTCGCGACGCCACGAAAGAATCTCGCGTTTTACGGGGCAACCGGAGTGTGTCCCGTGGAGCTAGCCGCCGATTCCCGGCGCGGGAGGATGTAAGGACAAAGAGACGAAAAAAACTGCCTGGCGGGCAAGCAGAGGGGATAGCCGCGAGAGCGAGAGACAGAGAGAGAGTGAGAGAGAGAGAGAGAGAAGGGGGTTGCGAAGGGGGAGAGAGACAGAGGGATGGAAGGAGAGCAGAGGGCCGGGGTAAGTCGAAGGGAGACGGAGCGACGAGGGTACGCGAGGGAAGAACAGAGCTAGCCAATCACGGGAACGGGGAAGAAGGAGACGCGGCTAAGAAAGCAGAGATAGAAAGAGACGAAATAGCCGGTGACACACGAATGCAGCGCGGCGTAACGATATCGAGTGGAGGTCCCCGCGGAATGCACCGTGCCGGAGCAGCGGGCCTTGGAGAGCGAGAGAAAAACGGTGATAGGGATAGGGTAACAACGCGCCGCGGAGAGAAATGGACCAGAGTCGGGACGGAGGAACGTACTTCGCCAACTTTCCGAAAAATTGTCGCGTAATCGTTCTCGAAGGATGCGCGAGGTTACCGGGGGGTTTCCGATGACGAAGTAGTTAGACAGGGTGGCACAGCCGCTGAATGACACTGAACGGGGAGGAAAAAAGAATAGAGAGGATCGGGAGAAGCGATACACGGACGAGACAGCGCGGTGCAACGATATCGAATGGTGATCCCCGCGGAACGTATCGTGGCCAGCGCGACGTCGAGAGCGAGAGGGAGAAAGGGGAACGGGGAACGGGGAACGGGGGATAGGGTGGATCGCGGCTGCGAGGAGGAAGGGAGAAAGGGAGCAAGGGAAGGAAAGAAAGACAGGGAAGCCCTAGAGAGACAAGTATGCGCGCGAAGAGACCGTGTATACCTTGCGTCTCGTGTACACAGACTACCGTGTGACTCGGCTGCCGGATACACACAATGACGGAAGAGAGCAGCGTAGCAGTAGTCGACGGCGGCGTCGGCGGCGGCGGCGCTCTGCAGTGCGTCGGCCCGCTGACCTTGACACTGACATTGACTGAGCGAGCGAGAGAGACGAACCGGGGGCAGTACATATCGTCGAACGATACGCGCGATTAAGCGAAACTAAACGCGAGACGGTACGTCGCGTCGCGAGTCCCGTGTGAACGTTAAGAAACGAGACAGCCGCAAAGAAAGAGAAAGAGAGGGACATAGAGAAAGAGACTACCAGCTTCCTCGGATTTCTTTGCCCGACCTGGCCCCCTCGTCGAACCGAACGCGGGATCAACGATCAACCGGGTAACGAGAGACTTCGTCGAGACCGTTTACGACGTTTATTCGAAAGTCTAGAAACAGGTTTTCAGAGATGCAGACCTGTGGCTCGGCTCCTCGTTGCACCTGTGCCCGGGACAAGGAGATCCAAGGGGTCAACCAGAAGGGGTGGGGATCGAACAATCTTGGATTGGGGAGCGACGAGACGCGTAGAGCGAGAGAGAAAAATGGAAATGCTGCGAGAAGGACGGAACGGCTTAAAAGATGAGAGTAGAACCGAGCAGAGGGGCGAACGAGAGAGAAGGAAAGAGTGTTGCTGGGAGAGTGGGAAGACGCGGTGGTATCGAAGGAAAGGGAAAGAAAGAGGGGACTAGGCGAGACGTCGAAGAAAAGGAGAACTGACTTTCGCTTTCTGTGCGCGACGCAGCCTAGCCGCGGAGCGTCGATCAATAGCGCCGCGACGGTTGCACACACGTACGTGCATGCACGGATATCAACCTACCATCCTGGGTGCTCGCGTGATCCGTCTCTCTCCCCCCATCTCTCTCTCTCTCTCTCTCTCGCTCTATCTACTCATCCGTGGTGGTTATCTGTATATTATCCCCTCCATCCGTTGTCTCGACCGATGAGTCGCGTGTGTGAGGGTGGAATTATTGGGATCACGCTTCGTTGGACAACGAAGGGGTAGAGCGACAGAGAGAACCAAGGACCTCTGGCTACCGATCAGCGACGCCCCCTGTCTGCTCCATCCTCGTCGCTCTATTTCGCGCGCCTATAGCTTCCTCGTCTCTCGCCTCCCGAGCTCGTGTTCATCGCTTATCGAGTGTACCTACTACGAGCGGAATCGGAAGAAGGTGGAACCGAGACTCATAGGTGGTACCACGACGCGAGCGCGTGTCGCGTAAAGGGCTTTTTACGCGGGGCTCGAAATGTGGAACTCGTGTCGGCCACCCATCCGACGCATAAACTCACTTTAACGCGTCGTGTCGGAAATTGCCGCGGGAGTTTATGAGCTTGTAAAGAGTCACCGGTACTTCCTAGGATACGTACGAGCGACTCGGATAACCCGGTTCGCCGGCTATCCGTGTCCGGCTTGTATGACTATAAATTCCTCCGCTGCCACACGCTTCGCCGCCCGATTCCCCACCTGCTTAGCCACCCGCTTAGCCACCAACTTAGTTACCCGCTTTGCCACCCCGTTCGCCGGAACCGAAAAAATTAGCAAACCTCCACACGGCGTCGCGATATTCCCCGCGCGGCCTCGCGTCACGAGTTTTAATGTACCTTTATTAAGCGCGTTGTCGCCTCCATTTGTACGGCACTTGCTCCCAGTCGTAAAGCACGTGGCTACGCGGAGTTCAAACGTGTCCGATGTCTCGTGAAATCAATTAGAAGCAAATAAACTGGTAACCGTAAACAGCCCGCGCTATGAATTGCACGTCCGTCCTCCGCCACTATATTTAGCGGCAACGTTATGAATAATTTCACTGTCCCTCGGTTATCGAATGTTTCAATCGTATTATTCAAATGGAATGTATCTATACGGCGTATGCGCTCGCTTCGGAATAATTGGCGAATTTACATTCAGCGCCGCGCATAATTGGATTCTTCAGGTGTGGCGCAAACAAGAAATGTTGGAAAATTGAATTACCTCCGCACGCGCGTCTTTTATTTGCCCCGTTGACCACTACACGCTAAATGAAATTTTTAAGTCCCTTAAACACGAACGGCGCGTAGTATTCCTGCACGAGTTTTAATACAGAGCGCATCCGTTACTCCATTTTTCAGCTGACGCGAATTTATTTTATACTCGCCGCCCATTTCACGAATCTTGTTCCGTATATCGTGACTTGAATGTTTCCACAGCCATTAAATTAAGTATACAGCGTTCACATAGGTCAACAAGGCATTTCAAAGATTTTGTAATTTTTAGAAATGGTTTCTTCTTATAGAAGGAACGATAGAAATACGTGTGGAATAATTTTAATTGTATGTACCTATGTAGAGAAAAATTATAACTCGGAAACGTTTCATTCGATAATGTTGTATTAAGCGCGTGAATTCTGTTTTTTTGTAATCGCATTTTTTTTGGTAACGTCAATTTGCGTTACAATTTTCACCTGTATCGTAGATTGAAGTAGATGCCATTACTGGCGCATATACAGGGTGTCTCGCAACATTACGACATCGAATAACTCATAAAATATTCGTTTTACGAGAAAATATTTCAGATATAAGTTGTATGGTTTGCAAAGGGGCATATAATTCTGTAATCAGTATTGCGTTATAATGCTTTTTATAAAAATATGGAGGTCGCTTTCAATTGTTTATATGGAACGATTTATATTTCTTTTCGTATTCGGTTAAAGCGTCGAATTTTACATAAAAAAATGTTATACCGAATAGGGTCTACAATAAATAGTTACTGAAAGTTCACAGTCACTATTTATTTTAGTAATAAATAATACTTTTTGTATATAGAATTAATGTTTAATTTCAGTACTATATGTCCCCTTGTAAACCATGCAACTTCCATCCGAAACATTTTTTCGTACAATGAATATTTCATGAGTTTTTTATGCCGTTATATTACGAGACTCGCCCTGTATAAAATAGCAAATTACAAATTGTGCAGCATATAATAAAGATCTAGCTAAGAAAACTAAAATACCACTTACCTGATTCACCGATGCAGCGAGATGCTTTAAACTATCCGCGTAATTTTTTAACACCGTGTCCGTGGTCATACAGCTCACACGAAACTCATAAAACATATCCAGTTTATACACGCATCTCTGGCAGATATTTTTTGGTAGTCCATCCTCTTTAGTTATCTGAAATTCAATAACTATTTCAGTGCGTTGTTCGCAAAAAAAGAGAAATCGGAATATAATTTCGTCCCGATTTATCGTACGTATGTGTTAGTGATTTATTCTTAATCGACTATCTCAATTATGCCGATTTACTGCAGTATTTTATTTTCGGCAATGCGTTACTCGTCTTTTAAAATATAAAAATACTTTAATGTAATTGTGTTAATAAATAGTATAAGCCATAAATATTCATAGTATCACCTTTTGTGTAGAGATACTATGAGAAACATTAAGTAACTATTTTATTTGTATAGATTCATTATAATAAGTTAGGAAAATTATTACAAAATAATTTTTTAAGTCTAGCAAGCATTGTTCCTTTGTGCTATAATTTACAGAAATTAATGTTGGAAATGACACTGTAGAATGATCAATTGAAATGTAACTTTTTCAAATCTGTATTAAACCAAAATAATATATATTTTAAAAAATAAAACAGGTTCTCAGGTGCAAGATAAGAATTGTGTATAATAATTTTATCTTTCTGAAAACTCATATACTGAAATCTGCATTCTTACGTAGCCTAAAGATACAAAAACCTTGCTTATTATGAAAGTGCATCGTACTTTGTGTGTTTATATACCTACAACTTGGTAAACATTAATTCCCTGCAAAGCTAAACTTTGATTTTATTTGATCAAAATCGTAAATCCTGTGCCAGCATGCAATGTAAATAGTTCAACAAGGTCAAACTAATATTAATGACCACAACTTGAAATTTCAATGCCTCTTGAATAGACTCTACAACAAGTTTATACAGTGTTCAGATTTTTACCCTGTTCCTTTAAAGCTTTAATACACCATAAAGCAAAACTTGTGTCTAATCTTCAAACAGCTGCATTTATGACAATGCGAGACCTATGTGTTTAGATTTCTGTAACCAATGATATTTAAGAAAACATCGATGCCGCGAAAAATGAACTTCTGCGTCGATTACGTAAATGCATAATGCGGTAAATTAAAATTCAAATAGTATGGAAAGACTGTTAAGTGGGCCACAATGAAAGCATCTTTGACTCACCACAGTAGGTATACAGGAACGTATTTTGAATAGTAACTGCCGCTGCTCGCCTTCCTTATCAAAGATTTGGAGTTGGTGACTGCTTTTCAGTGAACAAAGTCTACACAACTCAGCGAAATTGAAATCTTCGTTCATAGCCATTACTTCAAATCGCGGTTAAACACAAGCGTTCAATGATTGGATAGGTTATGTCGACCGTACTTCTTCCAGTAATGCTTCTTATATATTATAGATCACCGTCGGCGTAACACAAACTTACAATCGGTTGGATTTTGTTAGAAAACAAAAATTGACTCGATACCGACCAATTCGAACAAATACGAACCCTTAACAAAACTAAACTAACAATCATTTGATCAAGACATTTGAGCCTTCCCTGTCGCTACTGTTGTCCAGCATGAACGATGCCTGGCTCCACATTGCGCGATGCGGAACCACCTACAAGGGGGCGCATGAATTAACAATGACACGCATCTGTCGGTAAAATAGTTAAAAACAATAACAAACATTCGTCTTTCAATTCAATCAAATTAATTCGTTCAATCAAATTCAGGCATCAGTCTGCAACATTCGGATTTTTCTACTCAAATTTATATTTTCTCCATCGAAAAATTGTTAATGTTTAAACTGCTGTAACATTGTTAAAAACAATCGTACAGAGATGAATCTTTTTTCATTTCAAATGGCAAAGTCTCTACTATTTGACACTTGTCTCAATTTTATTCTGAAACAACTTTTTACCGGACCGTGAGATGGAAATGTGAAGGCACTTTCATTGTACAAACATTCTCCAGTTTCAAACGCCTGTGCAATGTTTAATAAATTTTTTTCGGATGTCTTCCTGTAATGATATTAAAGTGGAAGATCTCCCCTTTACGACGACCATCTAAAAATTGATGTATTCTTCTTCGTTACCGAGTTATCGCACTTTGAATGACAACTATGCTGGATAAATAGCATAATTTAAAGAATTAATTTTAGAATTAATTTTACATCGGCTTTTTATTATTAGTTACTAGTAAAACTGCTAAAAAAGATTATTCCCGCTTCTTTTAATGATTTATATAACATAAATGTAGAGTATTGATCGGAAAGAACGAATAACATAAAAGGAGCAATTTCTGTTTTCATGATACAAGATTTATACGAGTGATAAAACCAACGTTGTAAAGAATTAATATGATCGTGTATGCTTATACGTAAATCTACATGACCGCATGAAACTATTATAAGCATCGTTACCTGCACAATTAGAAGCACACTGCCGCAGTGCAAGCGCAGTATACGCATACGTTTGTCTATTGCAATTACTCAAACGAATAAAAAAGCTACAATCTACAATAAAGTAAAATACACAAAATCAAACCATAAATAATAAATAATTGAACCATAATAATTGAATTCGACTATGGAAGATAACTAATTAATGACGAAACTATTACTAATCCTCTTACGATAGCAGCGAACATAAACGAACAATGATTCTCGTAAGTGTATTCGGAGTCATCTTAATTGTATGCGGTCTACCTCTTTGCATCGAACAATACTTGACGTCTTATCTATTGTTCAGATTGCGAGCAGTAAGTACCATTATTGTTTCATATATAATTGCTATATAGACGTAACTCGATACACATTATAAAACAATCATTTTTAGTATCTGCCACTTACAAAAGGATCAACCGGTTATACGGCATATACCACGCTTGTCCCCTTATCTTTCTCATGCTATTTGTTTAATGTCACGAATCCCGATGAAGTAATGCGCGGAGATAATCCGAAGCTGGTTGAGCATGGCCCCTACGTATACGAGTAAGAACGAACAATGTTCTATAAGTAAAATTTATAGTAAAATTTATATAGTAAAATTTACATTTTCTTCGTGAAAAGCGAGAACTTCCAAAGATACGTGCAAGATACCGACGAAGAACTGGACGAGTTGACATATGTTACGAAAACGATCTATACTTTCAACAAGCATAAAAGTGTGAACGTGTCTAGTCGTGACAAAGTTACCATACTAAATCCAGCATACGTGGGCTCCGTGAACACGGTAAGCGAGGCGGGAAATGTCATAATTAGCCACTGATTGTTATGCAACGATTTTCTTCATAGCGATTATACAAGTTATAATTTCTGTGTGATTAATATAAGAACAGCTGTCGGGTCTCCCTGCAAATTTTATGGAAACATACGGCAATCACATCTCGAAATTATTTGCGAATCGCAGTAGTATTTTTATGAATGCTCGCGCTACCGACATACTCTTCAACGGAGTAAAAGTTATGTGCAACAGAGTCAAGTATCCGGAATTATCCCTCATATGTAAGACGATGGAGGGTAGACGGCCGCCGGTCTTGAGAGAAACCGATAAAGAGGGTGTCTATCTGTTCAGTATGTTCCAAAAGGTAAGGTAGAGGCCATAAAGAAAAGAAGAAACGATGAAAAATTGTTTAACGGAGTGACGAGAGTTTTGGGACACCCTGTCGTATAAATACAGTGATACCAAGTTTCTATAATTATTAGACGAACGATACCATTCGTGGACCATACACTGTTAACAGAGGTCTTAAAAATCTAACTCTGCTTGGTGACACAACTTCTTACATGGGAGAAAGGATGCAAGAAATGTGGCCTGAATCATGCAATAAAGTCCATGGGACAGACACCATCACTTGGGCACCATTGTTGGAACGATTACCTTACGTTTCGACTTTTTCAGGGGACCTGTGCAGGTCAGAATATCTCTTCTTTATAACGAAACCCTAAAACAACCTTCTAATTATTTTAATTGTAAGACTATTATAAGACAATGCTACAATCTAATATACAGGGTAATTCACATAAACCACTTTATTATTTTTTACAACTTTCGTAGCAACAGAAGTAACTTGGACATTCAATTTAAATGAATCACCCTGTATGTTAATTGAAAGTAAGATAAGAACTCATTGAAATTAGAAGACCTCTCTGTAATAAATAAGTAATAAATAAATACAAATTTTATTTAATAATCGTATTGTTCAAACGTAGAAGCTTAGATGCTGATTACGACAGGGATGTTATTTTACATGGAATGGTAGGAGCGAAATATACCGTACAGGAACGCATATGGTATCTAAACAATTCACAGTGTTACTGTCCAGTAAAAGATAATAAAGTGGAATGCCTACAACAGGGCTTGTTCGACGTTTCTGAATGCCAGGTGATATTTAATCATTTTAATTTTTTTAGTAATTTCTCGTTCAGTTTAGATAATGTTTTATACGTTTTTCTGTCATTTCTCCCAAAGACAAATGACCGTTTTGAGAAACGCCCTTAAGGGATTCTCGGTGTCGCGTACATGCTACTATTATCTTGTAATTTCTGTGACTTGTACTTTCCAGAAAGCACCTATAGTATTTTCAGAACCACATTTTCTACACGGTGACCCGAATCTTCTCAAATATGCTCACGGTTTGAAACCCAACGAAAAAATTCATTCGACGTACATTGTCATCGAACCGAACACTGGATTTCCGCTCCAGGGGGACAAGAAGTCACAGCTGAACGTGAAGTTGACCAGACAACCGGTCGATCTTCTCGCAAACGTCAGCGAAGGCATTTTTCCTATAGTGTGGTGCTCGAGTGTAAGAACTTTTAAAAATTATACATCATTTAAAACTTTTCTAAAAGATTTCTGTTCATACGTAGACTATCGATAAGTCAATAAGTCGGAAGGAAATTTCTATCTCCAAAATATTTTATTTCTCCTATCCTTTCTTCTCGAGCAATCCGATCTCGCCTCTCGTCATTTTTCATCATACACGATAATATCTCTACATGTCTGGAAGCACAGTATTTCGTCGGATTACGATATAAATTACAATATAAATTAATCTAGTTCTCGAAGCGGCATAAACATACTAAATATTTTACAGGGAACCACGTCGACGCTCGAGATAGCATCATTCGTGTATCAAATAATACGACTGATGAATCTCGTTCACTTTGTACAGCTACTGCCCCTGATAGTCGGAGTCTACATGGTGCTGATCGGTCTACTTTCGTATAATGGGAGGCAGTACAAGGTAGAATCAACGCAGACTATGGCCGACTCGATATTAATATCGCCGAACTTACAATCGTACAATAGATCCCGCGGGCCTTCGCGGCGGCCAGTACACGTGTTCGAGAGATTTCAACGCGTGCACCCTTCTTCGTAAAATGGAAGACGCGAGCACAGTAATCACATTTCAAAGAGACCCGTTTGTTGCACCTCTGCTTGGCGGTTATTGCGCTAAACGCATATAACATGCGTTTAATAAATAATAAGCCCAAAGACGGGCTTCGGGGTTCCATGTTAGATGTTTTTTTTTGGAAGTGCCGATCTATATTTACTTTTTACTACTAGAAACTTCAATTTCTTTCACTTAACTACACATACGTATATGTACAATTGTATAACAATACGATCACCACCACTATATCGTTCTTGACAGTCAATATTTTTCATTGGAAACTTTACATTAGAAATCGCATTAAGTGTGACCGATACATTTGTCTTACTAAACATATTGTAAATTACATGCTAAATAAGTACTCTTACATACCTAATATGATAATCTTGCAAACGAAAATGATTTCATTCTCTGCAGAAAGAGGAGTATTCAGAAATGTTGATGAATACTGTGTAACAGTACAAGTTTTATCCACTGGCAGGCACTGCATGCATTCACCCCATTCGATTATCGTTAACCTAAAGACTAAACCCTATATTTTCGAGGGCTGGCACAGTGTTGATCGCGCAATGTTTTTTAATAAAGTATATCTATTCTATAAAAGCGTAGATAAGTCGTCCTTATTTCTTTCTATTTCAACATTACTGTCTCCCTTGAACATACCAACAACGCATTAATTATGTGCAAGGTGACCCGTCGAGTGAATTATCACCGTCCAGTGAATGAATGTTGCTTAAGTAAGCAATTATTAAATTATTTCTTGTTTATTTCACGCATTCTTTAATTTATTACTAAGTAATAAATCGACTCGCTTCTAGCAATAGTATCCCAAGAATTTCAAACCATTTCTAAGAGAGCCATATTATTTAATTCGTGGCATTTATGACAAATTTGATCTGCCATGGTCTTTATAATCTATAATACGAATGTACATAAGTGATACAGGTAAGTACGAGATACTAATATGATATCGAGTCGTCAAAATAACATAAAAAGAGTAGAAAGGTGAACAGTACACGTGTCTCAAGAGTTCATTCACCCGACAAATTACCTTGCACACAATATCGCGCTTTTCAACAACAAGTTCCTGAATATTTACAATAAATATTTATCCTACTTGCCAGAGTTCTAAACGATGTCACTCTGTCTCACAGACATTTCCACGGAGTTCATGCGAAAAGAATACTGAGAGATGCGAGAGGTAACGGCACGCTAACTAACTTAATAACGATCGAATTATCGGTAACGTTACGGGTGCTAAAGAGAAAGAAAACGCCTAAGTAAACAGTCGAAATAAATATCAAAATGTACATGGAAAACTTCCAAATTGAATGTTGACACGGACAGTGCGTCGCGTCCATGGGCATTCGGGACAAAAATGAATTTAACATTTCAGGTATTTGAGTTTTATACGTTATGCGACACACTGTGCACGACGATCGTAATCACGATGCCACGTTTGTAGCACGAACTGTTACGAAATCGTTTACCGAATTCTGGTCTCGGCGAGACCGCGGCGTGTTTCAACGCAAGTCTTTTCATGGCCGGACAAATGAGTCCCGAATCTCAGTCGCGATAGATTTTTATTATGTCCACTATGGAGATCCACGAACCGAATATTAACGCGAGCAACGAGAACAGCAGAAGCGCTGAGTTTTTCCAGAGCCTCCATTTGTACGCACCCAGGTGACCCTCCCAGCAAGAGATCGTTTCCACGATCGCTGGAATGCTGATACCGAGCACCGAGAAAAATATGGCACCCACCAAAGAAATAAACGGCTCTAGCTTAGGAACCAGCAATGCCACCACAACTGTAACAAGAAGCAACAATTTTAAACAAAGCTCAAGTGAATCTTGAGACACCCTGTATTCCCTTTACGTAGTTGCATTCGCCTACGTATAGTACGTCATCGTTACATTGACGGCGATAGTACCAGCTAAATGTGTATCACGATGATTTTATGTCTATCGTAAATAAAAGGTGGACGGCCGACGCATTCAGGTGTCAAATCACCGGCTTAATAAATATAAAGCCGTAGATTGTCAATGAGCTGACCAAGCACGTCATGTCGATACAAGTCAGTGAACGGTGAGTCATGCGACTAGTAAAGAACTAACAGGTAGTTTCCTGACACACTCCGTCGTGATTGCTATTCCGCCGTGCGCCGCTACCATTCCATTGCCGTTCGCGTTTCTCTCTATCTTTCTTAGAAAAGCAACATGCGTGACTGGGACAGGCCGATCCCGGACCGGTCCATAGCAAGAAGAATAATTGTGTCTTGTTATCGTAGAAATGTTGTAATATCCATTTTCACTCGTTACCGCTGACAGAGACAATCTATTCCGTGAACGAACGATTCGACTTGAAAAATTGAGGACGCGGCTTCCGACGAATTGTTTTCCGACCAATTACCATTCCGTGTATGTTTTACTAATTATTTTATTAATAGAAATTTCACGTTCCTAAAATTTTACCGCTTTATTTCAAAATGGTAAGCGTCACGGAACGTTAAAAGCGAGAACCGTTTGCATAAATTAGTAGAACTAACGGGGCGTTTTACGATCATGTAACGCATGAACATAATTGAATAACTATCTTTGCGCCGATCTAATAAGCGAGAAGAAATTATGTACTTGCCTGTGAACAGAACCATGATTATCCTTAGCAGCGTTTCACACAACCCTTGGTACTTGTGACCGCAATAATCCTTTATCGAGGCCCACATGATCTGCATTGGAATGAAATACTGGAGACCGTAGGTGAATAGAACAGCTACAGCGATGAGTATTTTCACGGCTTGCCCTAAACTGTAAGATAATATTTTTGTAATATTTGTACTACCCTAAAACGACAAGTGTCTCTATTCTTATCCCTATGTGGAAAGATTCTAATTTTTCATTGAAAAATTGTATAGTATAATTCTATTAAAAATCTATAATATTAAAATTGTAAAGTTTAATTCTATAGTATAATTCTTTAGTCTTTTTCACTCGGAAGTTAGTTTAACGATCTCGTAAATAGTGGCAAAAGGCTTTATCTTACTCCAAAGTAGGATTTCTATTCCGTATATTCCGAGCTTACATTTCATTTGTCGGTAGACTTAGCGTGATGCTGGCCAATACGTTATCACCGTACGATAAATAACCGAATATACCCAATACAGCATAGAGGGACACCACTATCGTCATCGTTATATTAAGAACACTCGGACATCCAAGAAAGTGTTCAGGATTCCGCATGCTATTTTCCACGGGCATCACCTACGCCAAAGATAATTTCATTATTCACAAGTAGATCGTTCACTTCAAATCTAAGTCTATAATTATGCACGCCACCGCGTATACTATAAGTAAAATGATACTTACAACGCCGATGCCTTCGATCGCGAATATCACTGTAGCGAAAAACGTGGGCAATTGTGAGGCCGATGAGAACAATTTAACGTTCGTCGGTGGCATTTGAATGTCTCGGAAAATGTAATACAGGGTTATGGCAAAGCCGGCCATCATGCAGGCATTGGCGACCATGGAAATCGGCACCATGTATTTCAGATTTCGTATCTGACCCAAGAGCAATACCGCTGGTAGCAAGGCCAGAATATAATAGCGCGATGATATTTCCAAGTCGCTGTAATACTTCGCCACCTGAAATTAAACAATGACAAATTCTTTCGGATGAACTACAGACTCATTTTTCGACGATTAGTAAAGATGGCTATAGTACAGGGTGTCCCGGGGTTTTTACACAAACGCGGATGTTGACGTGCAATCAAATGCGCGTTCGACTTGATCACCTTGATTATTTCCAGCGCTATTGAATCAATTACGATTCGTTCTCTCTCGATTAATCGACGAAGACGAGATCGCAGTCTGCTGGTTCATAATTTTCTGGTTTCGTGATACAACATTCGAAAGTGCTTCGTCCGGTCGATCACTTATCAAGCGAGACAATAAATATGGAATGCGACAAAGGAGCGTTCGCAATCTCAGATTGATCGATAAAATATCTTTTTGCTCATCATACTGAAAGGCGAGTTTCTTTTCTTAATTAAATCACGGGCGTACTCGCGGACGCTCATTATCGGAAGATAGATGACTGGTTTCGCAGATTATTTGTATCCGGTTGTAAAAATCTGTGCAATGAGAATTGCAGATAAACATTACAAAGATTACTTTAACGAGTTCCTGTGATTCTGCGGTAAACGCGATCATTAATTTTGCCGCGAGACGAATTTAAGATTGCGCGCGAGAGAATTGATTTCCGCGAAGTTATTATCATTGACACGACCTTTTGTGGGACGAAGATGGCATATGTATACGGTAAAATTTTAGAATGCTAGATCAAGTGACTCATTTCGCTGCAGTCGAAGGTTGCGTTTACGCGAGGCGAGACGCGTCACGGTGAAAAACAAAGAAGATCGACCAAGGAGATCTTACCTGCTCAATCGAGGTCGCGACGAAGACCACGTAAACGCACGAACCACCCACGTAAGTACAACACAATGCAGTTTTTACGAACATTCGACTGAAGTTCGCCAAGGGTCTGACTCGTTTCGGTCCATAAAGGAATGCTGCCTCAGCTGTCTCGGCGTACGTCATCTGAGGTGTTTTCGTCCTCTTGCAGAGCACGTGGGACGAGCGGACCAGTATGTGGACACAATGGGCGCATATGAACCCAATTATTATCGTGCCGATACTACCGATTAAAAGGCCGCCGTTTCGAATAGCGTTCGGCATTGCGAGAATTCCCGTGCCGAGGGATGATTTCAGCATGTGAGCCAGCGCTCCGATATCGCTGCAACATATTCATTATTATTTTTCTCTTTTCTTCTATGTTTCTACTATTTTATTTTATTTTAAAACACGAGGCGTATTGCAGAAGCAGTAAACGTCGATCTCTAGATACAAGTTAGCAACGAATTTGCAATTACAACCCTCTAACCGCAGAGGGTTGAAATCGCAGGCTTGTTTTATTTTATCCAAGAGTTAGATTAAAAAGGATATGAAAAGAGAAATAAAAAAGAAACAAACGAATAAAAGGAAATTGGTTAAGGAAGCGATATTACAAGTAATAACTTACGAGTTGGCGTTTTTCTTGTCACGATTCTCGAAAGGGTTGTACAATTCATCCTTCTCGTTGAATTCGCCAATCACTACAGGAGCTATCTTGGTGCTGGAAACAGAGGAAAGCTAAATTAGTGTACCTCAGACATTACGAAAAAGAAGATTTTGCCGTCAGAAATGACTCGGCACCGGCGGTGAGCTGTTAAAGAACTCACTGGTAAACAAATCAAACGATTATTATTCAGATGCAACGTTACGTCTATTGGAATCAAAATACGTAAAGGTATTAAAATGTGATGAAAACGTGTTGAAAATTGTGAGAGTTTGCCACCTCATTGCTAATTAATTGCCGATTCACCCGTATCAGGCCGTCTATCAAAGTTGAAATTGACAGATTCTTGAAGGAAAAAGTGATAGAACAGAAACGATCGGATGCGCGATAATGGCACATTGGCGTCTAAATTTTTCAGTTGCACTTTATCGGACGCCATCGATCAAGCCTGATAACACCAACACAAAGATTTCCGACTTGCTTCAGAAATCACTTAGGACGGAATTTTTTTCCGGCGTCAGTATTGAGGCTATTGATACGGCGATGTACTCGTTAAGTAAAACATTATGCATCGTGTGTGTGTGTGTGTGCGTGCCTGTATTTTTGGGCGCAAGTATGCGTGGGTGCGATTGGTCATGTGGGATCAAACGATCAAACGCAATGTAAATCGCTCTACGGTCATTTAAACGGCCATTGCGCGTGAATTGAAAGTTCCAAAAAGAAGCGACCTTGGAAGATAAATTGGTCCTTTGATGCCATTAACAACTAACCGCCATTACAAGTATTATGTAATGGTGAGTCATTGGTGACGGGATAATACCTGCTGTTGAATTCCTGCATTGGATTGTCCATAGCTGCTCGTTCCTTTTTCCCTTTCCCCATGATGAATCTGGAAACAAAACATATGCGTAGGTTTTACACTAAATGCCAGCAGTTCCATGATCATTTAGACTGTTTGATAAATAATTTTTAACCTATAAATTTGTTTTGATCAATTAAAAATTACTTAATCCTCAAAATTTTAACAGAGAATTGAATTCGAACTCAATTCCATCAATTGTCCCCCCACCCCTATAATTCCTCAGAACAAATTTGTCTCAAAAATTTGCTACAACCTTCTTTACTATTTCAAATCGTCTTCAAATATTCAATTGACATTACCCCTCATTTTTAAACCAATCTTTAAATTCTAATCCAATTGAAGCAACTCTGTACGAACGCAATTTACCGAGAACTCCCTCGAATCCGAGAAATAATTAACGATCAATTAACGTGCAGAGTTCTTATCGCGACAAATTTCTTATCCCTAATCAATCGGCTCGCGCTACAAACAAATGAAATTCCAAATGAAATTGTTCGCCGCAAATATTAAACGCTTATGGATGTAGGTGAGCTGTCAGCCAAGATTATATCAGTCTCTTTTTCACATGAGTATCCAATTTCGCGAATCACTGATAAGGGAGATCCGATTCGGATAACCATGTTTGGAAACAATGCCAAATTCGACGCACTTCCCACTTAGCAGGTAATCTTTACAGAGATACGACAACGGTAATGCGAAACGTTACAACGATGACCGATTTATCGCCGAAAATTTTCCACGGCTGAATGTATTGCCTTATCAACGAAATTATTATAAATCCTAGTCATTAACTGGTATATCGCTTTGATCGATCCTCTCATAAGGTGAGGTCCCCGGGTATGGTACTGACTTTTTCATGAGATTTCGCACGTGGCTTGTCGCAGTGACATATTTTGACATATTTAACCCTTTCACAGTGGAATAAAATCATGAATTTCGTCGGAAAGAATTTTATTCAAGTCTCGCGGCTCGTTTTTATAGTTGTTGACTATCGGCGACTATAAAAACGAGCTGCGAGGCTCAAATAATCGTACCTCCTGTTCCTTAATTGTTCATTTTTGTTTACAAACTGTGGAACAATTAGAGAGAATTTACTGTGTTTAAAAAATAAAGAAAAACAATCGCCCAGACCAGTTATATTATCTGCAGGATATTTACCTCACTAAAAAAAAAACATGAGTAACTTAGAAACATTTGGTACGGCAGAATTCTTGGTTAATATTGAACACTATTAACAGTAAATGGTTTAACATGTGTTCAGAAACTGTACACTTGCGGTTCTAATTATTCTGTGCATGGCACAGTAGAACATATACGCTCATCGTTAGTATAATTAATAAAAACCAGCAGCGTGCAAGTGCACATGCACGGTTCAACCTGTTACTCAATACCTGTTAGGAGTTCAACTATGGATATTATTCTTTCGTGCACTAAACATCGCAGGTACTACTTGCAATAACATGCCATTTTATGCAAACAATCGAATGACTGACGCTCATAGTTCAAAGTGTCCTTCGTTTTGTTATTGTTATAGAATTTGAACGACGTATATCGATGCTACTTATTTCCAAGAATTAATTATCGTACAGCAGATACATGGAATTATGACTTTAAGCAGGTGTCATTCATATGTATCTACATGTGTAAACATTTTTGTGTTTTTTTCCGGAACCTATGAATAAAAAAATATATAGATTCGTATCCGGTGCACAAAATGCACTTGCAGGAAAAGTTATAAACGCGAGAAAAAGTTTTAATTCGTCGTATAGTGTTATCTTTTGCTAAGATTGAGCTGCAAACATTGTCAAACTAATCCGATGCAATTGCAACTGTTGAAACTGATTAATGGAAGCTATAAATCCTTAGCAGGGAATAAACGTTGCCCAAGATATGATAGAAAGATATCACAAAGAGCTTCAGATGCTTCTGGCTTTAGTCACACTACAAATTGGGTAATCGTTTCGTGAATAAGCTAATAGAATTAATAAAATTCTAAATTGATAAAATTAATTCGTACACTTTTATGCACAAGCTTGGCAGCTCATTATTTCCAGATGTTAGGCCCGATTAATTTTAGGCAATTGTCAAAGGTGTCGAACCTTGTAAATATTAATAACCTTGTGATAACATTTTTCGGCAAAGGTCGACGTTTTACATATTATTGTTTCCGAGCTCAATGCTTCATCCATTATTGTTTGAAACGTCGCTCTTAAAAGTTTGTTATTCTATATATATGTTCATGCATATATCATTATCATTTGCGGTATACCATAAATCGTGCAGAGAGACTGAATTCGACATTTATCATTGATAAATTTCTTGTAAACTGGTAAGTGATTGATGAACCTTATACGAGACAAAATGTTCTCCCATTGTCAGCAGTTTTCGACGTAATGTGGTCGTAAAGATCGTTTTACGTAGTAATGATAGTTTAAATGATTCAGTGATAACAGAACTAGCCTCTTATTGCATCACTCCGGTAAAAAAGTTTAAAAAACAGAGCTGCTTGTTAATTGTTGTCTTTTCACAAAATTTAAGAAAATATTTGAATCATTGTCCCTCTAATATTTACAGTAAAATTAATTAAATTATATTGAAAGTATCTGCACCCCACTGCATGTGCTAAATCGTATAATAGCAACAAGCTACTCGCCGAATCGGTCTCAAGGGTAGCCCTGCTCCAAGAAACGTGACCGATACGAGAGAAATGTCAACGATCGTCGGACGACGTCTAGTTCGCGCAATCTTCATCGATCAATGAATATTGCGGAACGCAGGAATATTGAAACGTTCCGCGGTGTTCTACAACTTCCTAGCCGCGCGCGGATTCCGCGCGTGTTTCCACAGTGACCGGGAGGGTTCGTTTCGTTCAACGAACGAGATCCAGCCGGCAGTCGGATGCGTTGAGCAATCATGCACCGCGAGAATCGGCGGAATGCGCTTACACAGAATTACGGTGTTGCAGCCGGGACATATCCTTGAATGCTTCCACGGGAACGTACGCGCACAATGCATGCAGGACTTTCTAATGTCAGGAAGGAGAAAGGACTCGCGATGTGGCCAATAAATATTCCCGTGTGAGCCGCGGATAGAAAAGAGTCACGAGCGACCACCGGTCGCAAAAAATGATCCTGGGGCCCAGGTGTATATCGAGTAGTCTACGAATGCGGGTAATCGGGATCTAGGATCATCGAGTCGGATGACTCAGGATAAAACGCGACGCGCCGGCACGAATTCTCGTGGCCGGTTTGTGGAAATTCCTGGGGGCGAGATCGTGATCCACGAAATGTCACACAACTGTTTGCTTCCCCTGTTGCAGTTGCGTTGCGCAACATTCTATTCTCGATCTATTTCTTCAGTGGAACTTTTCTCAGTGCAGTCGATGTCCTTACTCGATCAAATTACAGGCTTCGCTGCTCCAATATTGCATAGTATAGGGTTGCAAAGCCTAAACTGTATCTTCTATTTTTTTTAAATTATTACTAGAGAAATAAAAGCAAAAATAGAGTTACGATCTAACTTCATTTAGGATACCTTTTATGGAAAAAGTATTATGAAATTAGATTATTATTTTCCAGGGTGGTTTTCGCAATCGACCCCTTGAGCGACCATCGCCATTATGCACAATAAATAGAGCATTAATTCCGGATATTTTAAATAATGGTCGCTCAGAGGTTGTTTATAAAAACTACCCCTGAAAGATAAATTATTTTTATCCACCATTAACAACAAGTGACTGGCGAAATTCAATTCTATTTTTGCCTGACACTGTACAAGCAACGAATCGACAAACGTTTCGTAGTCGCGGTCTAAGACCGCCTTGCTACCTAGCTAAAAAAACAGGAGCACGCTTGAGCAGGAAGTTTTTGTCCTACATCAGACTTTATCGTCCACCTGTACAGCTTGAAACGGTGCTAAGGTAGTTAACAGTAACAATTAGTTTATCTTTGGCAAATAAAATCACAGCCTGTACATCCTTGCGGAAGAATCGTAGAAGCGGTTCTAGAACAGGCGACGATTAAAAAAGTCCAGACGTCATGCTTATTCCGCATTCTTTCGCAAACTGTGTCAAGTGATTGACAGCTTAAGTGATACTTAATATCTTTAAATCCCAATTTATCAGAAGACACGATGAAACTAGCGGTCTTAACAATGTTGCGCAGATTAAAAGCAACGCTTAATCTGATTTTATCAGGAACAAGACAAAGGATAAGCACGAGTAACAAAGACGAAGATCTTCAGAATTGATGATAGTGGAATATCGACCAAAAAAAAACGAGATATTGGCAGAACGTCAAGAGCTTCGCAGAAACCAGTTTCCTCGTATACAAAGCCGGCTGAGACGATCATTTACTCGGAAACTTGTTTTACATGCGTTGATTGCAGAAAAATACGAAAACGATTGAGTCTGGTAAGCCGTGTATCAATCTGTGATAGATTTCTATTAAATAAATAACTACTGGAAGCGAAAATATGATAGGAAATATTATCGCTTTGAGATACAAGCTCGCAACTAGATAGAAACTAAGTCGCAGCGACAAGCAGCCGACGTGCTGCTACTAAACTGAGTCATTCCATTTAGAATGTTTCCCGATTCGTTAAACGAAACCTCCAACCTTCGTTTCCTCTTTTTCACAGGACTGTTAAGTGGATATGTATAATACCACGAGAAAGACGTGTCTAAGGTTCTACATACGACCGCGACCTGTGCAACGTGCGACGAATACCGGCTCAGCTTCCGGCGTACACGGCGGCCACGCGACCTATACCGTGATAACTCAAGAAACTAATGAACTGCTCGCAACACCTTGGTGTCGTTCGCGATGCAATTCACCGGGTAGACCTTGCCGGTACCGTCTGGAGCTTCGGAACCTTGTGATTTCTCGTTTGAACCAACGATCGCCTCGGGTGCCACGCACGTGTGACGTGCGACTCGCGATGCCTTAAGGAAATCGCATTTGTTACCGGCGACTCGTTAACGTCAAGGCTTTCGCGGCGCCGTTAAATACAAAGAGATATCCTCCAGGACGCGAAACTATTTTATCGATAGATCGAATAAGCGAGGAAGCAGCCGCGAACGATTTCCTCCGATTCGAATGCCACTGGATTTTCACAATTGTTTCAACGATGCCTGCGGTCGGGGATAAATATTGTTTCTTATCTCGCGGTCGTATCTTGTTTGAACAAAATATTTCCATGGAACTCTTGTTAAAAGTGTGTCCCCTTGGAACGATCCGGTCAGTATTATTTGCTTGAAAAAAGTTGCGGTATGTGTGCCAGCGAAACAACATGTCACGACGAGATCACGTTTTATCTCTTAAAACGGAGGGAGCAAACGCGAACACGTTAAAATAAAAATTAAATTATAGACATTATAGACTGTCTACTATACAATCACTAAAACACTTTATTTTAATTTTGCTGTTGCTTGGAATGGCAAAAAATGACAAAAGACCCTCTTTTTAACATTTTTATCTGAGCCTATAAAAATGCGTTTGGTGCGTCTTGGTAAATCAGAAGTGTTTTATCTTTTTTGTCATTCCAAGTAATAGCAAGAGGTATTGTAGTCACTGTACAGTAAACTAGTCTCTCTAACGTTAAAAAACAAATTCAAGGCGTTCAGTCTAGTCTTAAAAAAGTTATTGCGTTTTAAAAGAATAATTTGCTCCGCCACTGTAGGTATCTTTTGTGCAGGATATACGACGGACAGCTGAGAGAAGATTTAATGTTTGATATTTCGAAACATACAGCACGTGAGTTAGGTCAGGAGTTAGGTCAGATAAAGAACTTTGGTTCTCGATGCGTACTTTAAGGACAAACTAATTATCAAAGTTTCTATTTTATTTATGTAAAGAATAGTAGCTCCCTCCGCAAGCCTGCACTCCGTCTCTTTTTAAAACTGAAACCGACCTTGCCATGCACCACTCATTATCTCGCGCGTCCTCGAACGGCTTAAAGAGTTATTGTCATTTCTGTGCATATGGACGCCCCGCAAAGCACAGATTACTTATCGGAAACAGCACACGCCGATCTTTTAACAACGAATTACGCCGTTATTTTTAGAGACCCGCGTCCGAACAATGGCATATTCGAAAATGGAGCATTTCTTTGAAAATATTCGCTATAATTTTTAATACTAGTAAATGCATCTCTCGCTTTAACTGTTGTATTAAGTCGAACTTCGTAGCGTTTATTCCTTATCAATTAACTAGTTCACGGAACGATTCGGAGCCCAACGACTACAACTACCCTCGAGTTATTTCATCGAATCTCAGTAATCGTATATTTATTTTATTTTATTTGACAATTGCGGATAGATTAGTATCGACCAGAGTTTAATTAAGATTCCAAAGACTGCAACTAACAATGTTACGTTTCCCCGCAGTCGTCAGATAAAACAAAAATAGCAACTCAGCCGACGTACTTGTCCTCGGACGTCTTCAGCAGATAAGGATGAAGAGGAACGTTTCCGTCGTCGTCGTCGACGTCGCGGTGAGGATACGGATTGTTGATAGATCGATCAGTCGCGGACGTATACAAACTGCGATACGGCAAATTAGACTACTGCGCGGGAGCCGCGACGAATTAATTATCTGCTCGAGCGACGCGAGCGTTATCGAGAGATGTATCTTTTGTATCGCGAAACGATATACCACATACGGGCTTCCGCCGAGTGCTCTCGATGCTGGCCGATAATTTTCGGCGTCTCGTGATAATCGCGAGAGTCGTGCGTCGAAAGTCCGATCGGTTGCGTAACGCTGCACATCAACCGGTTGCCGGATGGTTGCATCCCGAAGTTTATGATCGAGGACGGTTCCACGCGACAACTGCTTTTCGAAACGGGTGCGTATAATACTCACGTGACACGCGTCGATTATTCGCAGGACCACAGAGGAGCACGGAGGACCACAGGTATAAGCGTCAATGATTCGAGCGTCCGGATATCTTCCAGCTGAGGGGATCTCGTCGTTTTTCCCCGGCTTCCACGTGAATGGAGGCTCTCCGGCTCTGCGTAACCTTCTATTTACATCCTCGACCGATCCTCGGCGGATTCTTTTCCCCTCGCGCCTCCCTGCAGCCGATGATCTCTTTCGAGCCGTTCGCGATCCTCCAATCGTTTTCTACACCTTTATCTTTTTCCGGTGTCTAATAGTATCCGCGGCGATAATGATTTATCAGCGGATCTTGGAACAGTCTTCGGCCGAGTGTCGCAGGGTGTGATTATAGGTCGACGGAGACACTTATGGATAAATCCCGGACACAAATCGGTTGCACAACGGGTTCGAAGTCCGTAGGATTTTCCGTTTCGCCTGTCGCCAATCGTCGGCAGGGATTTTGTTTGTCGCTGATAATCGGGACTCGCGGATGCAGAAACGACGGGCACGCCAAGCAGTGCAGGGCGCGCGTTTTCGGTGTACGAACGTTTCTGCAAAAAGCCGCGTCCGAACAGGTGAAGCAGCGTGGTCTCGATGATGTATCCGTGTCCTTCGGGTATTTACTTTCTCTCCATAAACGATTCCGATCGTTCGCCCGATCCGAATGTTTTATATCAAGAGTCCGCGCGTCCTCTGCGCGCTATGGATCTCTTTCGGAAATCTGCGGAGCACTGCTCCGGATTCGTCCAAGTCTCCTGCCGTCTCTTAGAGCGATTCGTGGCGTGTGTTCGCCAGGAGCGATGGTCGCGTAGATCGATCCGATGGATCGACCGGCTCGGCGGTCGCGGAGATGACAATCGGCGGCAGCGTGCTCCAGAAGGAGCGAAGGAAATCCGCGTGAAACGGTGACGAACGTCGGGCACGACTAGCCTGGTTTTTTCGGCGTTACTCAGGTATATATACACGGTGTACATAGGTTCGGTCGTGGCAGCCAGACACGCGTCCCGCTATAAGAGCGACGTGACGCGATTCGTGGGAGGGGAGATAGAGGCCGTCCTCCTAAATGGGTTCTATCGGTGCGGCGGCCGCGTCGTTTCGAAGACGGCTCGAAGACTGTTCGAAGTCTGTTCGAGGACTGTTCGAGGACTGTTCGGAGACGGCTCGTCCCGGGAATTGTCCTTAGCATCGCGACGATCGCGAGAAGACAGAGCTCTGCAACCGCGATCGGCTCCGCTCCGGCCCCTCGCCGGATCTCGCACCGTCTGCATTTCGCCTGCTACTCCCTTTCACCTGCCGTCTGTCCTCCTCTGCCCAAAAACGCCTGTACTCTATTTGTCGCAACGCTGCCTCCACCGACATCTACCCTCTCCAGAGCCGGAGATCTCCCCCCAGCTCTCTTTCCGCGATGCTGGACCACGGAACGAGCCGTTCGGCTCCGCTTCGCGATTTCGAGCATATTGCGTAAATGCTGTAAAGAACGCGAGCGGATCAATCGGACGCGTTCATACCTGTCGCCGACACCGGTCCATCGGAAATAAGGCCCCGCTTACCCCCTCCTGGAGAACGTCCAACTAACTTGTCGTTGGTCAGTGGGACAGTAACAAGCGAAAGCAAAAATTTGTCATAGTCGTTGCTTCCTTGACCGTTCTGTCTCTTTAGCTAATTTAGGTAATATAGTTAATTTCCAAACCTGGTACAGTAGAGTCTTCATTGTCCGAGCTGAGAAAAGTGGATGTTCGGATAATAGAACAGTTGCTTAGATACGACGCACAGTGGTCCAGGTTGTATGGAAATGCTGTCTTCGTTGCTTTTAAGTACGAGCTTTCCTTTTCCTTCTAGCCTCTTGTTTATGTTGATGTCTCCAGTTCAATTATGAATAGTCCTTCCTGTAACATATATTTTTTTATTAATATTTTTCTTATTTTCTTTTTCAACTGTTACATATTAAATTTGGCCATTAATTGACAAACAACCCCCATTTAAGACCATCAAGTAAACAGCTAGTCAACGATAGTCACACTGCTTTAGTTTCCAACATTTCACGGACAAATTGTAGTTACTACATATTAAATATTGCTCATAGGGTGAAACGTATGCATATGCATTATGATGGCCGTGAAACGTATGCGTCAACAGCATGATTGGACTGCTTGTCTACTGTTTCTACATAAGTGCATCACGGAAATCAGCAATATTAGAGATTAGCTATCTATGTGTGTATATAACGGATAACTTTTTAAAACAAATAATTAATATCTAACCCAGTTAAAAGTGTTTTATTATTAGATATCGCTGGCCTAGTCCATGAAACATAAAGAATAATGTTCGAGTAAAAATGTTTCAGTATAATCGGCGGTAGTCTAATTGAATATTGAATAACCTTCACCTCGAACTAAATTATAGACTGAATTTCGCATTTCGAAAATGAACGGTTCAGTGTCATTTCTGTTATAGATAATTGCACTCTGACTTTTCCACTGACAACGATATTTCGTCACAGCTACATGGTAAGCTTTTTAGGAGAATCTAACAGTAAACAGATAAAACCACATATATCACAATTAGAGTGCAAAAGTTGTTTATGCGGATGCGTATTTTAGAAAACTGAACTGAACGAACTAAGAAACCAGTTATTTCCTCGCGTATTTTGCATGTTGCAAATTTCTTGCATATTCTGCATACTACAATACATGTACGCGATAACTTTACAAAATACCTTAAAAATTGTCGTGACATTCTTAACCTTGGTATTAAAAAGTAATGTATTTTGTTTGTGTTATGCTCTTCTCTATTACATCTTCGTAACGCAACGTAAACAATATCAAAAATTTCAAAAATTTTGAAAGGATTGATTAAACACAATTTTACGAGCTTTTTAGTATGTACAGAAGTGCATATAACATATATATCTTACATACAGTTTGCATATAAATTTAATCGCAATGCATTTACAAATCTCACGGTTTCACACCTACACATCTCTTGCATCTTACTGACAAATACAGATTTCTTTTCAATGATAACTTTTCATCGAACTGTTTGCATTTAGCTTACATACTCTTCTGAATCTCTCGAACAGGTGAAAAGTTAAAACGGATGAAATTATGTCAAGTGCTTCATGAACTACTTATTTTATGTCACATTTCGCGTTGCATAAAGAGTTTGGGGATTACGTAAAACCAGCCCACATTGCGTAAAATATTTCTGCTATGTTAAATCATAACGTTCACTTTCGACAGTGACGCCAAGAAACGTCCAAACGACGGAATTGCTAATCAATTTTGCTGATAGACATCGCGATCGTTATCGAGACTGATATAATTCCAGAAAAAAAATTCACTACGCGTTTCGATACACTAGGCATGTACTA